>LPNX010336383.1:310921-334831 GCA_001517045.1 Pseudotsuga menziesii | reverse complement strand
TGAGTTATCCTTATTTGTCTCAACCTGCTCTTTTCTTCATTACCTCTAGCCTCCAACTATATATTCCTTAATGTCTATAATAACACCTTCTAGGAGATTGATTTCGCACTCAATTGTTGTCATATTTAGTTTGAAGATAACTCAAAGTCAAACCATGAGATATCACCAATCTATTTTGATTTCAAAGAAGTCATTTCCTTGGTAAAAATGAGGAATTGATCAATTTATTTTACCATCATATTCCTAATTCCAAATGACATATGAATAAGTTATTTTTTTAACCAGGATTGAAGTAGGCCCATTTCAAACCACATCAATATATTTACAAACATAAATATTTGACATAAATGAACTTTGTAATAAGTCTAATTTTTCCTTCAAAAACACATACTTGAATCATGATATAAATGTCTCCATACAAAACCTCGCTCCTACTATTGAGTGATTACTCATTTCCTTTGTTGGAAATCTATCTGGTTCTTCACCTGTGACCATTTTGCTTGCACCTTAAACAAAAATATCGTGTATAGTATGAAAATACTAAGGGTTGGTTTGCCTCCACAAAATGGGGTTTCATATTTGAACATAATTGACTCCTAGGTCCACATCTCCTCATAAGGACAACCCCTCAAAGTTGTTACATAATACCAAGGCATAAAGAAAATATGAATCCATATGGAACCTTATAGTTTTGGGGAATTCGGTATATTGTTGTGAAATTTGATTTTATATGACTCTTCGTCGATCCATAACTTATAAAATGAACATAATGTATGGCATATGCTACACACCTATGAAATTGGGTTGTACGAGACATTTGACAAGGAATAGACTTCTGCAGAATTCACATTTAAACTGCCAAGAATGGGAAGCTCGTGCAGTAGTACTGTACATAGGGGTTTTGAATCTGATATAATCGATGAACAGAAGCGGGTTGTGAGAAGGAAGGTGCCGAAGATTAAGGAGTTAAGATTGATTGTTTCGCCTTGGAAATAGCCCTATGAGAGCCCTTACACGGCGTATTCGGATGAGGAGGAGCCTTTCGGGGTTTCGAAACCGAGACTTAGCTGGGGGATTTAAGTGCTGGATCGAGAAGATGAGGAGGAAAGGTCAAAGATTGATGGCTTAAGTGGCTCTGATTTGGTTGCTTTTTATGGACTGCGAAGGAATCAGAAGGATCGAAAGGAGACCCAGTAAGTTCGCTTGGCTCCCTGGCCCTGATAATCTGTGTATGCACATTGTCACTTGGAATATGAATGGCAAGGTACACAAATCTATCTATGCTCTTTAGGAACAAATGTCTTCCCTTTGTAGATCCTCAGGGTTTAGGAGACTCATTCAGACCTAAAACAGTTTAGCAAATCAGGGATGAATGTCCTCAAAATCTGCTAAACTGACCTAACACACACTACCTAACTGGGAATATTAGGTCGCCTGAAATGTCTGGGTTGAATGATAGAGAGGGCTCTTTCTCTCCATCTGTCTATTCTTGCAGTAGTTTAAATTACAGTGCAGAGAGAGTAGATAGCTCAGATTTCTGGGATGGGCAGATGAGAGACATTGTGCAGAGACATGCTAAGGAAGAAAAGAGTGGAAGGATATGTCTGGATAAATGGAGTGATGCTGCGAGTTCTTCGCGGCCAAAACAAGAGCAGGGGGATACATTCTTTCCGGAAATTTTGCTGGGACATGGCTTAGACTCTGGTCCTTTCAATCCATTGCAGTCAGATGACTATCCTCCTTTGACTCAAGCAAAATACCTTACTTTGAATGGGAAGGATGGTCGGAATAAATCTGATATTGATGGGGCAGAGAGCATGGCAATGGATGCCATGGAAAAGTCCCTAGCAGAAGATAACCTGAAACTAAGGGAATGTGTTGAGAGGTTTTTCTAGAGGGTGCAACAGCTAGAGAAAAGGACACACAATGATCAGCTGGATATTGAATGGGTTGCAACAAAGAAGGTGCTTCAAAAAAGTCTAGCAGCCTATTCAGTTAGTTTGAGAGATGGATCGAATAAACCTTTTCAAAGGATTTCCAGCAGGGGAGAAGCTGGTGAAGAACGTTCAGATGGAAGTGATGGATCATCAAATCTCTGATGTTACAGACCTGCAAATCCTCTGCAATTCTCAAAATGATAGTGGGAATACCTCAAAACACACAACAGAACACTCAACTAAAGTTGTGGATAACTTAAAAATCCGATTGATAAGCACTACCAAAGAGTTCAAGGAGGTGTTAACTATGCGAATTGAGGTAACCAAAAATTCTTTTGTATTTACCAATACATCCTGAACAATTGATTAGTCCATAACAAATCAATTCATTAGTGGTTCATGGATTCTTGGTCAACTTTATGGTTATTGTAAATTTTATTGGTCATAGGCTATAGTGTAAGAGCTTCATCCGAAGTGTGTAGATATGATTGTTTTACTCTTTTAATTAAGTGTTTGATATCATTGTTTGAATTTTTCCTACATGGACTTATTCACATGAGGTTGAATTGTATACTCTGTAGAATTTGAAGGTACATGAGAATAGAAGACAGCTGCTTTCTGCTAGTGCGTCAAAAGATTCTACAAATCCTTTTGTCGGGCAACGTACTCTTGCAAGTACCAGTCGCTCCAGTGTTTCCCCTCCTCCTTGGGCCAATGGATCAACATCTTCATCACAGGTTTTCAACCCACGGTATGGTAGTAGTAATATTAATTTTAGTTGAGAAAATGGTATCATATAATCATTGGTAAATTTTGTTTATCCATATCAATTCAATTACTCAACATAATTAAAATGATTGCAAAATAGCACTTAATATTGCATGTGGTCAAAGTGTATTTTCTTAACAAAGAGTAAGCATGCCAATAAGAACAAAACTAGTACAATTGATCACCCACCATTTTAATCATCCTAAATCTAGAACTTTGGTTTTAAATTTTAATTTCTCTTACCATGGTGATTCAGATGTTGTTACCACTAACAACGTCATGAAAATAGCAAAGAATCATCAAGTGAGCCTCACAACAGGTGCAGAAGATGTTTACAAGTTTGTGTATTAAATAGTAGCCATGTTCAGGGATAATATTAGAAAGAAGAGAAAAACTATTGAAGGAGAAATTTGGTAAAACATCATGCAGGTCAAAAACATTTTGAAAAATAATGGTGATTTATTGATGCCACTCAGTCCCAAGTCTGGTTCCTTGATACCAAATTGATCTGTAGCAGATTCCTTTCTAGGTATTTCATAATGATAGCATGCCTATTCCAATTTTGTCAAAGATCTGCCAAAAATGACTCTTGGAAACTTATTCAGTCACTGAAACGGCCTTTACTTCAGGCCCCAGGGTGTATGCATGCTTATTTTGAAGGATTTATTACTCATCTAATCCATATAAAGTTTAACAAAATCTTATGCAAAAACACATAAACTTGCAAACAATATTGATTCATTTTAATGATCAATCTAGTCATCATCCTAAAGCTTTGAGCTTGATGATGGCTTATTTGATCAACAGGACAAGAATTAGAAATCCAAGATTAACAAGATACAATCAAAAACTCTGAACACTAACTCATTCTGAACTAGAAATTGTGAACCTCACTCGGGACTGTTACAGGACTCACATGAGACATAATAATTTGAAAGATAATCAATGTATCTAGGGTAAAGACCCAATGAACATTATCTACATCTATATTTCAGGATGGAGATTATTAGAGTTCTCAAGATTAATCAAAGAAATTGATCCGATCACTCTGTATGAACTCGCAATGCCTTCTTCATGCTGATATAAGATACTTATGGTTGAATTTGCTAACTGAATCAATTAAATGCCAACTTAGCATCATGTGCCTGTCACCATCGGAGTGGGTCCATTATGTTGGTCCCAAGCTTTCTTTATTGATGTCAATGTCTTATAAGTTATTGCCATCAATCTTAACACTAACCTAGGAATGCACATGGATGCCATTTCTAAAGTCAGATATGGATCATAACTCCTCCTTTTTGGACGGTGATACACCCATCGTCTTCATTGAACCATTGGTTTGAGTCAATGACGACTTGTGTATCAAGCTGATTAAGTCAACCATCTAATATCTATAGCTATGGAGGAAAACATCTTTTTTGACCCACTTGATATTATTTTTTTAATAATTATTCATTGTCTCATTTTCTTCAGCATATAGGATGGTGTCCTACAATGGATGATCCATTTGTGGTAACCAGTCTATTAAGTTTAGCATCTTGAAACATTCTTTAGCCTCTCTATCTATCATAGACAACTTTAAGAGTGTGAGTTCCTACGCAGAAAACATAGGATTTATGCCCAAGAAAGGCAGAAAATCCAATCTGAAAGCATTCTCCCCCCTTCTGTTCAACTATTCATTGTTCAAAAGGATCCATTTCAGATAGGTATCAGACCAGATAATGATGGCTACTCCTCTTCTATTTCAGATGCTAACCAGGAAGTTGATCTTCCTCAGACTCTATACACTTGGCTGCTTTAGTCAACCATTTATAGTTCTAGAAGCAAATGTCCTTTTTGACCTACTTGATGTTGTTTTTTTAATTATTCCTTGTCCCCTTTTCTTCAACCCATAGGATGGTGCCCAAAAATGGCTGATCCATTTGTGGTATCCAACCTGTTCTGTTTGGCATCTTGAAACATTCTTGAGGCTCTCCATCTAGCATAGACAACTTTAAGAGTGAGTTCCACTTCCCATGCAGTAACACAGGATTTATGTCCAAGTATGGCGAAAAGTCCAATCAACTATACAAAAGGATCCATATCAGATAGGTTCTCAGACCAGATCATGATGCCTTCTCTTCTATTTTGGATGATAGCCAAGAAGTTGCTCTTCCTTAGACTCCATAGACTTGGCTTTTTTCTTGAGGACCTTTCATGGTGCTGCATTGTCACTGGGATACTTTCTATAAGCACATAAGGAAAACACGTGCATTTCTCATTTGCATATAATTGCAATCATTTCAAACAAGATCCCTATGTTGAGGGCCCTGGCATTCTCTGTGGCAATTCCCTAAAATATGAAGGGTGTCTACACATGTCCCATAGACACAATTCCCAGTTATGATGTGTGATTCGTGACCTCCCAACCTGAGCCCCCTTGTGGTGGTGACCATGAGGGGCAAACACATTGCATGCGGGAACTGAATCCTTGTGGGGAATTGAACTTGAACTAAGGATTTCTTAAACATGGCACATAAAATTGTTTTAATACTTGATAGACATCATTGCCGAGTCTTGAAGGGACTTCAGTCAATTTTCAAATTTTTTAACCTTAATGTCCTTCAAGGGACTTTACCGGGACTCTTTTTAACTGCCAGGGATTTTATCAGGACTCATTTTTACTGCCAGTTGTATTTTAGCAGCCTAAATGCATGTTCTTTCTCTTGAAGGACAGTTATGGAAATTGTACAGGATGAGTTTGATTATATTGGGTTTGTGCAAAAGAGAGTGATTTATTTATGCAGAGGTCATTATAGTATGATATTGGTTCAAGTAAATATGTTTCAGTGTGATGCTTTGCCTTGTTTGAAGTATAGTTTGAGGAACTACTGCAAGATGCTTCCTAACACTGGCTGACAAGCATCCATCGCCTGTCATTTGAAGATTACTCAATTGTTGAACAAAACTCTAAAATGCTCCTCAGTTTTTATTCAGGCCATTGCTTCAGTTGTATTTTGTATTTTATTTTCTCATTTGATTTTATTGGATGCCAAATTTTGATCTGGAAAATTGTTTCTCAACAAGCAACTCTGGGTATAAGTTCAAAGGAAATACATGTCACTAACACAGCCATCAAGACCACAAATGAAAACCTGCAAAATCTTCAATATGGTTCCATTTTATTGAATAGACTCGCTGGACACGAGGGATCTATTTTTTGCATTGTATGGTCCTGTGATGGATTAAAAATAATTTATGCCTCTGATGATCGCAGGTAGACCAATCTTTGGCATAGTTTGGATTCTAACATGAACGAACTTATTGTGCTTGTTTCAAAGCTAAAAATTGTTATCAACAAGATCCTGAGCAAACATGTCATATTCCCCCCAAATTTATCATTCATATTATTTTTTTGCTCTCCAAATCACTGGTTTCAAAGTTAAATCTTTATTTTGCATTTATGTTCATGCAGTGCCCGTATATGGACTTGCAACTTCAATGTGAATGATATAGATGATCCACACACTCTTCCCAATGCTGATATTATTGCAGGACCAATTCGTTTTGGTCATAATGCTCGAATTTGGGATTGCTATATCTCTGATAATGTAAGTATCTACCTTTTCTTTCTCTGTTGTTATATTTTTACACTTACTCTGCTGGGCCACATTGAGAGCATAATGGTTGTAATGTATAACTTGACATACCAAATTTTCTTGTCAGTATGTTAATATGGGATATTGATGGAGGACTAATTGAAGATAACTATTTGGGCTATGACTGTTTGATACTATTCTTGGATTTGTGATGAAATTAATAAATGAATTATAGTTTTCTTTAGAAGACCGAGAACTTGTGGGGTGTTTTGAAGACAATTTACAAGTGTGTGAAAGAGAATAGGGATTAAGTTGCAAATTGCCCTTCGGAAAGCCTCAGTTGTAACAAGTTGTTGGTAGTGAGCTACAAGGCATTACCTGGCAGGTGAATGGTACCAAGAGGAGTCAAATCCATGCAAGCTGGGATTTCTTTATCCTTCATTGGGAGAGGAGTTGGAAGCTGGGATTTCTTCTCAAAGTATCCTAGAGTGAATACCAAGCTGCTAGGTCTTTTCTGAAGTTTTCTTAAGCATAGTAGCAGGAAAAGGAGTAAAGAAGAACTTTTTGCGATGGCAATGTAAAATCCCAAATTAAATTCTTGCTTACCACCTAAATTTTCATTTATTTCTCAAAGCAAATGCCACCAATGATAAGCAGTATACTCCACAAGGACCAATTCATGTGCTGAGACATCTGTGATGTAGGGATGAATTGCTTGGCAGTGCTTTGCTACTGAGTGGAAATAACTTAATGGCACCTCCAATTCTGAGTGTAATTTTCAATTCACAATAGTACCTCTTTGTATGTGGATATAGCAGTTTACTATTATATAAAAAATTAAAGTGTCATGCCTTAAGCAGACTGGTCTGATGTGCAAATACATTTTACCTTTCAAGATTTTCTTTGCTAGGCTGCACTTAAGTTGGTTATTTTAGTTTTTGGATCTTAATCTTTGTTTTAAGCTGCCAGAAACAGTGCTATGGTACTGGAGTAAAATATGGTTCAGTTACTGTGCCATTTTATGCCACGAAAAAAGTTGCATCATGTTTCTTAGAAGTTTCTGTGATGATGGAATGCCCCTTTGAATATGGGAGAGTTTTATTAAATAGATTTCAGGCCAGTCCTAAAGGGGAACTTCTTTCACTATCTAATGTGGAAAAAATTGATCTAGTTGCATCTGTTGAAAAGAGATCAAACACGTAAGCTGGAATTTGTTCTAGTGCATTTTAATGTGCATTTTAAGCAAACCTCCCATCCTCTACCTTCAAAACTTGATTTACTAGGTGTTCTTCAAGTTCGATGGATAAGGCACGCCTCATAAGAAGTTCATGTAACAGGTAAAGCATGCTCTATGAAAATATGGAGAAAAAATGCACTCTTTAATAAAACTAAGCACTTCAACAGCTCCTTGTAAAGGAATATTACTGGAGTCAGAAACCCTGTCATTTGCAGAGCACGACTGTTCATGTCCATCAGAGATGAGTACTACTTGCCTGCTAGCCTCTGAAAATAGATCTCCAAAGAGAGCATCATCTTCATGCCCGCTTGCAGATTCTACATCATTTACTCCCAGCCCATCCTTGCTAGCAGTTGGCCATGACTTTCCCGTGCTTTTAATCCGTGGTTTTAGTGGTATTTGTTTCAAAAAAAATTTTTATCCACATAGCACTCTATTTTTCTTCATCACAAAGTATAATATGAAGCCTCGGAAGTTTTTAAGGACATGGTTTCTATTGTATATCAATAATTTTTACAGCATCCGTATTTGAAGAAAATTGACTTGACTTATATTTGTGAGAGTTGATATTCATGTGTTGTGTCATTGCAGTTATGCTAAGTGTGATCAGTAGACAACTTGGAACAACTTTCATCTCAATACATTGTTTTAAAGGTCTGTACATAAAATATGGACTAAACTCTTACCTTTCTCTACAGGTCACAGTGGAGGAGGCAAGGGACCACTGTAAACTTCCTTGGATGTGTGAAGCACTCGATAAGTTTGAGGGTTATATTCTTCGAAGTAGAGATGTCTCAAATTCCTCATCTGAATTTACCTCGGATTCTTTGTCGCAGTTCTCAGATGAACATTCACAGCAGTGTATAGAAAATTCAGAGTGTGAGGAAATTGATTCTAGATGTGTAGATGATGTTAGTTATGATGAGCGTCCAATTAGTCCCATAGAGGAAACCTTGACTTTCATTAACCTTAACCTTGACTTTCATTAACCTTAACCTTGACTTTCATTATGATTAGTGGAAATCGTCAACAAACTGTCACAATTACTAAAAATTTTTAATCTTCCATGGACTGTCACGATTTTTTACTTTTATTTTGGAAAGATGAGTCCTTGCATTTTAGGCAACTTGAGGTTCTTGTTCTGCAACTTTTAATGCAGAAACAAGGAGATACTAGCAACTGTATGAATTTATTTTAACTTAATTTATCATCTATAATCATAAATTCAATATGCAGGCATGCTGCTCTAACAGTTTAGTTGCAGGTTTCTGAGTTTTACAACGCAGAATAGCAGTTCGATTGCAGATTTGGGGTCATACACACCCCCAAAAGTTCATCAATGAAGCCTTAAATCATATATGGATTCCCCCTTGAGATTAGCAAATCACTAACCCAGAGCGAGAGGGATTTGTGTGAGGTGACATTGGCACATTTCCCCAAGTTATTCAGTCACCTTCGGGTATTTCTGCAAAGCATTCCCAGGTAACAACAGAAGCTATCAGCTTCTTATTAATGTTCAATATGAATGTGTCTGAGTTTAATAAAGCTTGTGAGCATGCCATGTGAATTGGACTCTGGAGAGCCAGACTCTTCCTGAAGATCAAATGAATTGGGTTTGTACTATGTATCTGGAAATCAAGTCGCATTTGTCCATCTGATGACAGTCTTCATTGTGTGTCTGGGTGAATTTTTTCTCAATGGTTTGTATGATAAGATTTACTTTAGTATATTTTTGCAAATGCTACTTCCTGTAGCCAAGGATTTCCATATGATTATGCGTTTGATAAACTATCTTTCTCGATGTTATCACCTATGTTTGTCAAATATAATTCTCATGAAAATATGTTTTTCTATTTAAGCAGTCAATGTAACGATTTAGGTTTATATTTACATAGTTTAGAAAAAAATTAAAATTATGCTTCCCTTCTGTTACCCCAAGTTTTGCATGGGCATGCATTTGTGGTTTTTATCACATTCTTGATGATTTCTGGATGAGAAGAGACTGGAGTTTGTAAGAGAGGTGTTGTTCCTTGGATAACTGCAGTGGCATACTTAAAATCTGGTAGTTTGTGAAGTAGTATCACAGTAATTTCTTAAAGGAATGAGCCCTACAGTCAAAATGCAGCTCGCTGAGACTAAGTGCCAATAAGACTCGACCTTCGTCCTGTGCAGCTAAACAGTAAAAATAGTGCAAATTTGAGTTTGGTAAACAATAAACAATGATCCTGAAGAAATTGTGGTAGCATCAGAGGTTGTTTCAGACTTGTTTCTAGCCTTTCATATCAGCCATAAAAGGAACATATTTAGGGTGGTTTTTCACTGCCTAGGCCCTAAAATACCTTCAACCTGTAGCTGCCTCTCTGCATATGGGCTAAGTGTGACCCCATGAGCTTTGGTGAAGTTGTGATGTGGCAACCTCTCTGCAGTTGTGTGGTAGTTCAGGTCATCATATGCAAAATCCTGGAATTTTCATAGTTGAAGCAAATTGGTCAGAACAGAAGATCCTTGTGATTCCACAAAGCATGAGTCCATGGCTTTATCCCAGTTTTTATGGGGAAATTGGAGGATTCAGAACGTATTGACAAATTTCATTCCTCTAACAAAATCCAGGTTCAGCGTCAAGTGCAACAATATCAAGGTCAAACGTTTACAAGTCCAGATAAGCCCTGTGAAGCTTAACCTTGTGAAAAAAGGGGATTTGAAGCCCCAGACCTTCACTAGTGAAGATCACTCCATCTTTGTGACTAGACCTGCACACAATCCAAAGTATATGAATGTGAATAAAATTACCCAACTTTTGTTAAGATGTATGGCTATTGGTTGGGGACAGTATGATAGTTTTGAACAGCCTTAATCCAACATTCATCTCCCAGTTTTGAAGCTTTGATTTGATGGAAAATAGAGGGTTTCTATTAGGATGTTTACACTGTTTTGTGCAAGTGTAAACTATAAAGCCTTTAGATTTTGAATGAAATTGCAAGTCTTAAATGTCTGTCTCATTCTTGCCTCCTAATTATGCCATGATATTACTTAACTTTAATAATGCTATGATATTGCTTTCCAGATTAAGTGATTTAAGAATGATTCCAACCTACCTAGGCAGCATTTGATAACTTTGGTTAGTAAAATATATGTATAAGAATTAGCAAAAAAAAAGTTTAATTTAAAAAAAAAAAAATTCAACAAGCGTCGCTTAAGCGACGGTTTTAGATGTCGCTTTTTCGACGCTTATGCTAGATATCCATCGCTTATCCGACGGTTATATCTGTCTCCTTTCTGACGCTTATTCTTAATATCCAACGCTTATCCGACGGTCTGTCTGTCACTTAACCGACGGCCTGAAGGTTATTTTCTTAAAAAACTTTCACTACCGTCGAAAATATTCTGTCGCTTAACCAACGCTTTAAATTTAACCGACGGTTACTTAGGTGTCGCTTAACTGACGGTTACTTAGGCGTCGGAGAACCGACGAAAAGTTTTCGACGCTTAAAAAAAAATCAAAGTGTCGTACATGCGATAGGGAAGTGTCGAAAATATGACATGACGGCCGTCGGATTTTTGGTCAAAATGTAGTAGTGTGCATGTGTGTGTGTTTGTTCAGTTATACCTTACTTCCATGTTATAATTTTTGTTCGATGGTTTATGGAAAGTCTTGAATTAACTTGTAATTGTCAAGGGGTGGAGTGGCGACACGTGTATCCTTGATAGGACTAGTTTTAGAGGTAAATGGTTTTACTTGAAGTTACAGGGTTTAATTAGTTCATGTTGAACTAATGAAACCTCTCTTCATTTTGTGCAGGCTCATTAGGTGGTGAAAACTTACTACGACCGGTAAACTTGTCATGCTACTTATACTATACTACTTCAGTGCCTCTCGAAGATGAAAATACCAAAGTCCTATCCTAGAAATTCTTACTGCTAATGTTAGCATTATTTTTTACGCATAGTTGGGGTTTAATAGACTTATGTCTATATGGTTAACATTTTTATTGTGGTTTAAGACTTAATATAATTTATTCCTATGCTTAGTATTTATCACATATGACTGAAATTTTTTTATTCTAAAATGTGAAGGGTTTAAGTCATAAGACTTAGTCATATGGTATTAAAGTTTATATGCCATATGGTATATCCTATGAAGGTCCATTCATGGAATTTTACATATGCCACGAGCCTTGTATTATCATATGTAAACAATGATATGGGTCATCCAAATAAAAAATTGCATTCCCAACACCAAAACACATTTCTCATTTTGAAATATAGGAAAGAGGGTAAAATCATGACGTTGTTGGTGGACAGGGTGGTAGATTAAATGCTTCTCGATATGGGGAGAACTCAAACCGTATGGTTGTTCTGTCATGGATGGAAGAGCCATTTTTCACTTTTGTGGGTATGCTCTATTCAGCTCTCTGGTTTTTTCAATGCATCGAGGATTGGCTTGCCCTATGCATTTGGAAGCTATGTTGTCCTCCTGTGTTTGCAGTGTTATTACTTTGTTGTTTTTAGACGGAGGATTGATGTACTTCTAACTGGCCTCCGTTATTTTTTGCAGGTGACGGAGCTTCCATTCATGAGTAGTGGTGTCTACTAGGCTATCAACAAATACCATTGATGGGTCAGCCCTATAAAAACAAGCTTGAACTTGTTACCTCTATGTATAGATGTTTTTAGAAGATCTTTGAGATCGATGTTGTAATGATGAATGATTTGGTTTAATGGTTTTGAATGTGTAAAGTTTTATTTATATTAAAGGGCATCGAGATATGGATATTAAATTATGGTGTTTACGATGTTTTGAGTATGGCTCCTTTAGTCCATGACTGTCACAACTCAACTCTGTAATTTATTTTGGTTTGGTAGCTTAAATGTGTGACTTTGATGGTTCATGAAAACTCTGCAGTTTATTTTTAATGATGGGTCTTAAATTATGGCAGTACCATTGCTTGGAATGGTGCCTTTGTTTGAATCACGGCTATGTGGTTTTATTTGTGAATTAAACAAGGTATAATTGTATGCATTCACAGATGGGGTTTATTCATTGATATTGCTACTAGCTTGGAAAGGCTATGACCTTATGTATTTTGATGTCTTTATTTAAACTCTTATTTTGGTATTTAAATGGAGGTTCTGTGTATTGGTTTTAAATGATTTAGTTTATCCTACAGCAGTTCCATTGCTGGAAATGGCACTTTTTCTAATTCAAGACTGTGTATATTCTTTATGGTAATGTTTATTTTAATGGTGAATCATGATGTATTTTACTTACCTATGATTTAATTTTGGGATGGACGTAAGCTTGGTTTATTAATGTAAAATGGGTATACCCTGGATAGTATAGCGCAAAAATTGGTTCTTTTTACATGGATAATGTTAATGGGTTTTCGTTACTTATAACCCATGAGACTTGATGAATAATGCAGCATGTATATTTGTTTTATATTATTGTGGAACGTTGAAAGCGAAACGATTTTTATTATGGTTAAACTTTCTTGCATTTTAATTTCATTAGCATAGATTATGTGGAAATTGGAAAATTGTTACAGCGTTGATAAATGTTGCAAATCAAATCCTATAGGATTCGATGCCTCCCGTGGTTTTGAGGTAACCTCTATTTTTAATCCATGATCCCATGGTTCAATGTTGTTTGTGTGGATTTTGGTTTCGGAATAAGTGCCAACACAATTCAATCCTGGAACCTTTTAATGCATACAATATCTGATAATACGTTTGTATTAGGTTTTAAGTTTGATAGTAGATAATGTGATTAATATTCATAATAACCGAGCCTTTAGACATTGGTAGGTCTCAATGGCTAGCATACAGCATGGGTAAAGTTTATAAAGTGGAAACTAAATGTTTGGATGCTGTTTATGGTAATTGGCAAGTTTTAAAATAGGTTAGCTATGTTTATCTTGTGTTATGTTATATTGTTTAAAGGTTCAACCGTGATAATTAAGTTATGATTTTTTACATAGAATTTATACGAAGGATATAGGTAATAGTTTTGTTGATTATAATTACTACAAGCCTCCTAGGAATACGAAATATGTCAGCAAAGAAAATATATAAAGTTAGTTTTTAAATAGTTCTAGGAGGATAAGTTCCTCAGTTATGGTTAATAAGATTCAGGTACAATATCTCTAATATTATTTTTATGTTTTGAACTTGAAATAATAAACAAGATATATAACTTACTTTAAAAATCTAAACTTTTTCTAAAGAAATACCTCTATCAAGAAGACTGAAATTAACGTGTAAATGATGAAATAAAATATAGAAAATAACAGAAACCAGACCCTCCTACAAATAAAACTAAAGGTGATAATCCATCATTATAAATATGAATAAGATATATTTTCCTAGCTAGGAAGTCATGTTTGAATAAATCAAATAACATAATCTGTGTTAAAAGAAATATACCTAGTAGGGAATAATGAATTTAACGTGTAAGTAACGAAAGAAGTAATGCAGAAAATAACCTAGCTATAGTAGATATTTACAAATTAGCCATCTAGAATTTAATCTCCACATTTAATAAGAAAAATTTTGTAGCTTGCAAGGGAAAAATCTAGAACCTCATACCTGCAAGTTGAAATTTTTTTAACGAATGAAAATTCCGCACACTCAAATACCAAGAATTAACAAATTCATAGACAAATCTGACCTCTATTCAGATAACCAAATAACTTGCGAACTACCATGTTACACCAATACATGACCTGGAACCATTCTTGGTTTCAATCTGAATCCCCTCGAGCTGCTTCCAACATGCAAGTAGCTTAGAGATCCTCAGGTAAGGCTTTCCTTGTAACAAACATAAATAAAGAAAATAATTAAATAATTAATAGTTAATAGTTAGGTTATTAGGAAAAGGTGTGTCTCCTCAAATATCAAGTGTCCAAGCCATATTTAATGCTAAGACATCATTGTAAACTATCATCTCTTATCTATTCAATCATTAATATATATTTGACTTATGGCTTATCTGGTTTACCAAGTCTTTTGGTGAATTCATTGTATGAGCGAATAATTATTCGGCTCATTTGGTATCAGAGATCTCGTTGCTTGATCTGGCCGGTGGTCAGCAAACTTAGACTTTGTGTGAGAAAATCAGGGTTTCCCTGAGTTGTAGGTCTTTGACCTTTTTCATTCCTTTTAAAAAGAAAAAAAGAAAAAAAGGAAAAAAATTATATTATTATTATATTAAAAAATAATTATAATATATATATATATAAAATTCAGACGTTGTGTCAATCGGCTATTAACCGGACTCGTCAATTATTAAGAGGTTCTCTTATTACACTATGTAATTGACCACCAACCAACTTTTGGTCATTTTCAGAATTCCTTTCAAGAAATATCCACTACAAATCTAAAGAATATTGCTTCAAATTTGAAGAAAGGAAAAAAAGATCAATAATAAGTGGAGAATAAAAAGAAATAATATAATATAGAGGTTGTGGTAGCTCTTTGGCAATCAAAATTTAAGAATTGTTGAAAAACAAAAAAGTGGAACACTATTGCAAATTAAATCTGACTAGAGAAGGAACTAAACAAGAGATATGAAAAGTAACCTAAGGAGCCAATAATTCTGCAGGGATTGTCCATGGATAATTCAAGGCAACATAAATAAGGAATTGAGAGAGGGTGGACACAATCCTGTCGTTATCACACAAATAATTGTCCAATACATGGAAATACATGACCTTTTGCCAAATATTAACAAGCAAATTAGGTTTTAAATCAGGAAATTATATTGGTGAGGAGATATTAAATCAAGTTATACCTTGGAGTAAACTCCCTCAAATTTTTTTTTTCCTTTTCTTTATTCAAGGCATATAACCAATTTATGTTTCCTTAAAACTTCAAGATATAGTTCAGTCTTGGCATAAGAAATGGTAAATTTAGCCTTGCCAAATATTCTTTTTTGAAGCTACTACTTGTTTTAAAATGGCAAGCAATTATACAGATCAGTACCTAAGTGTTGCAAGTTGGCTTCGGTTAAAAATTTTCCTTTGATTGTTTTGCTTGTGGGTTCCATTGATGGCAAATCGGACCACAAGGCTGATAAAATTCCTTACAAGGCTTCAGCTCACCTTCCATTTTCTGTGACAAGTGCTCTAAGAAATCAAAAAAGGCGTTCCTAGTTGAAGATATTCCTACTCCCTGTCCGAAGGCTGGAACAATAGACTTCTATGAAATTTTAAGGGTGAAGCCCCAAGATCAACGCCAAGAACCTTCATGTCTCCACATTGCACTAATGAGTTCCACAACCAAATAGAGCAAGGTCCAATAATAAATCTCATGCACAAAGCTCATGCAAGGACAAATACCATGCATTCGACTTAAGGAATCAAGGGTTATCCTAAGTTTTTTAAGTGGGTGACCTCCCTTCGAAGGAGAAACTGCATGTCTCAGATTAATCCAAGATTTTGAAATGAAAAGTATAGTTTACGATGGTTGTTGCAAGGTTCCGAAGAAAATTCCACATGGTTCATGATCCTATTTCCACATGGTTCATGATCCTATTTCCATAAGCCACAGGGATGACTTACTGGGGCTCCACATAAGGGTTAAGAGGTCCATGATGGGGTGTCCAGCATGTCAAAAGTTGACCTTGCAGCTATCACCTCCTAATGATTTCGCAGCAGGCAATAGTTATGATGGTCCCAATGATCACATGGGTTGCGATGAGTTGTCGACCATTGGGAACTGCCGCAGTACGCTCATCATTAGTATGTTCTTTAAAGTTACTGTACTTGAAGCCTTTGGGAGAGAAAAGAGACTTCTCGAAGGCTCCAATAGTTCTGTGTCCTACACAAGATTTGGTGTTTGGTGTTGTTATCCATTCGAGGGTTTGGAGGAGGTATCGGTGTTGGCAAACCACCACTGCCTTGCCTGTCATAAGACTTAGTCAAGCCCTATCGTGCTGGTGTTCAAAGCCCAAACCATTTTGCCACAGGTAAAAATAGGTTTTCTCTGTTCCTTAGCCCGTTCTTTGTTTTAGTCATGATCTTACCCACTATTTAACATAACCCTCACCTTTGGTTGTAGTTACCAAGTGCAGGACTGGTTGGACGGCTGCATGTAAACAAGGCGTTATTACTGGTAAGCGGTTTTATCGACCCTGTGGTAAAGTCTGTTGGCTGTGGGCTTGCCAAACAAAAGGAGTGGGGATCTTCATGGTCTATGTCTGTAAGGGAACCAGAGGGTTTCCCATGTTTGAACTATTGGTGTTGATGGGTCTTGTGGAAATTGAACCCAGTGATAGATTAATTTTACTCACAACAATTAACAATTGATCATGCAAAATCACTCACAAAAGAGACTGAATAATGAGCTGAACACTAAACTGTATTGAATAAGTGTACAATAGCCAAAACTATAATAACATGGGCTTCTGTATTAAATAATTACATCACATATTCGAATGCATGAGGATAAAATTGAATCTAGCATAAAGCAGGCTTACTAAAATTAAGCAAATCCGCCATAGGTGTAAAAAGTTGATCCCAAATTTGTCATGGAGGTCACGAATTAGCAAAATGGCTTAGGAAAGATAAATAGTGATGGAATGACAACTCATACATGCTTTTCCAAGGAGAAAAGAGTGGAGGATGTAGAGGACAAAAAACTATTTCACCTCAGCTAGTCAAACTTTCCCAATTGCCTTAAAGCACTGAAAAAGCAGGCAATAAAACAGAAAAAGCAGAAGGGTGCCTAGGAGACCAAGAATAAAGTAGAATTGATTCCTTGAGGTTTCCCATGCACTACATGAGTCAAATAAGGCATGTTTGACCACTATGGATAGGTAAATGACAACTTGCATAAGGTGGGACACATGAACTAGGCTAATAAGACAAAAATAATTAAATTAATGTCTAATGTGGTAAACTATGGGTTGATTATTATAACACCCCCCATTAAGCCTGACTTATGAGTAACATATCATAAAATAGGGCCTAGCAACAAGGCTTATTCACCTTTTACATATTGCATGTGCATACAACCAAGGAAAGAGGCAAAAATCACATGGGAAAATCCTCCCTTAAATATGGACTGTAAAACAAAATTTGGAAATCTTGTCTTCACTCATGCTTCACAACATGATCAGCAATCCCCAGCAATGATTTGATATTGCTGAAGGTCTTCTCACAAAATGCTTTGGTGAAGATATCAGCTACTTGTTCTGAAGATGAACAGAAGAGTAGGTGAATGGTGCCATCATCCACAAGCTCTCTGATGTAGTGCATATGGATCTCAATGTGTTTCATTCTCTGCTTCTGAACTGGATCTTTGCAGATTTGAGTGGTACTCTGGGTATCACAGTAGATGGTAGTTGAGTACTCTGATTCGAAGCCACACTGTCAAAGTAATCCCTGCATCCATAAACATTGAGTTGCTGCATTAACAACTCCTTTGTACTCTGCTTCTATAGATGAGAGTGCAATGGCACTCTGTTTCTTGCTTGACCAATTGATTGGCCCTTCTGCAAGCATAAACACATATCCTGATGTGGACTTTCTATCTGTGCTATCACCTGCCTAATCACTATCAGTAAATCCAATCAAATCAAGATCATATTTTGCTTTGTAGAACATCCCATGTGTCCTTGTTCCCTGAACAAAGTTAAGGATCATTTTGGCTACTTTCCAATGGATCTCATGAGGCTGATCCATGTATCTAGAAGCCATACTTACTGCATAATAAATATCAGGTCTAGTATGTGTAATATACAACAAACATCCAATCAATTTCCTATACAGTGTATTGTTTACCATAGGTGAAGAATCAGGTTCCTCCAGCTTCACTCCTGAAAGGAAAGGAGTTTTGCTTACTTTACAATCCTTCATTCTGAATTCATTCACCAAATCCAAGGCATACTTGGACTGGTGTACCTTGATTCTAGCTTTGGTTTGAGCAATCTCAAGCCCCAAAAATTGATTTAAGAGCCCCAAATCTATCATGGAGAAGGCTTGATTCATTGCACCCTTCAAGGAAGCAATCTCATCCTTTGAGCTTCCTGTAATGAGGAGGTCATCAACATATAACACAATGATCATTAATGAACCATTAATTAACTTCAAATAGACATTTGGATCTGATTTGCACTGAACAAAATTCAGAGATAGCAAGAAGCTATCTATCTTGGAATACCAAGCCCTGGGGGCTTGGTTTATCCCATACAATGACTTTATCAACCTGCACACAAGAGAAGGGTTAGTATCAAATCCTTGAGGCTGATTCATATATATATCTTCAGTGAGATCTCTATTCAGGAAGGCACATTTTACATCCATGTGATGTACCTCCCATTGCCTTGAGGTTGCAATGGCTAAGGCTAGCCTGATGGAGTTCATCTTTGCCACTGGTGCAAAGGTCTCATTGTAATCTATGACATGAACCTGTGAGTAGCCCTTGGCTACCAATTTGGCCTTTTACTTCAGAGGAGAACCATCAGCAGAAAATTTTGTCTTGTAGACCCACTTACACTTAACTAACTTCCTCCCTGGGGGAAGATCCACTAGCTCCAATGTGTTGCTCTTCTGGAGTGAGCTGAACTCTTCCTTCATGGATGCTTTCCATATTGGATATCCTGCTGCTTATTCATATGTTTGAGGATCATATTCCACCATCAAATAGAATTTTTCAGCAAACATAGGATCCTTCATGCACAGACCACTCTCAAATTGAGATCTAGTCCTCCTTGGGTCATTGGGATCGCCAACTAGCTCTCCTGCTGCATGTAGTGTATTGGATGCCCATTTTGGACTTGTAGGGATATTAGGGTATGAAATAAACTCATCACTATCAGAAATATCAGAATCATCATGTTCAACAAACTCTTCACTTACTTTTAGAGGTTCAGGTGGTGAAGAGGCTTCTCCAACTTCCACTGCTACAAGGGGTTCTTCTTGAAAATGAACACACCTTTCAATAAAGGATTTGTTTGTGATAAAATTTACTAGCTTTTACCCTTTTGAATCTTTAGAGAACCCAACAAATAGACACTCTTTGCTTTGGGGCTGCAAATCCTTCCTCTTTTCTGTTGGAATTCTAGCCCAAGCCCTTGAGGCAAAAATCCTGAAATGGGTCACATCTGGCTTGTGCCCACTCCATGCTTCGAAAGGAGTCATACCTTCAAGATGTTTATGAGGCACCCTATTCTGGATATAGGCTGCAGAGTTTATAGCTTTGAACAAGTACTTTGGTGGCAAATGTTTGGCCTCCATCAAGCATGTTGCCATCTCCTTCAGTGATCTGTTCTTCCTCTTAGCAACACCATTCTGCTATGGTGTGTAAGGGATAGAATGTTGCATCTGAATACCTCCATCTGCACAATAATTAATAAAATCATACTTGACATACTCACCACCATTTTCATATCTGAGGACTTTGAGTTTCCTCCCATACTGGTTTTCAACCAAAGCCTTAAAGACTTTGAAGAGGCCAAAAACTTCAGACTTGTGTTTCAGGAAGTAAACCCAGCAATACCTGGAAAATTCAATGCATATTTGTCCTGAATCATGGAAATATGAGGGAATGGGCTAGAAACATCACTGTGGATCAGCTCGAGGGGTGTAGAGGTTCTCTCATGACTACCTCTCTCAAATTTATGCTCTGGGTGTTTTCCTAGGATACAACCTTGGTAGAATCCTTTGGAAAATTTTATCTTGGGAAACCCTATGACCATATCTTTTTCACTAAGATCAGAAAGATACTTGTAATTTAGGTGGCCAAATCTTTCATGCCAAAGCTTTCTTGCTTCATTAGCATGAATCAAAAGAACAGAGGGGTTTGAGTAGGGTAGGAAGTGTGAGAACATGTATACCTTTTGAGCATGATTTGCAACTCCTTTAGCTATGACTTTACCACTTGAGATCTCTGTGATCTCAACTTCATCTGGGGAGAATATGACTTTCTTTGGAGACGCAGTATGAGTCATCTGGTACACTGACAAGAGGTTGGAGGCAAGACCAGGCACATACAACACATTGTTGAACTGACCATGATCAAGTTCAATCCTCCCTTTGCCAAAACTTTAAGTGAGAGAGTCATCTCCCAGTACTATAGGTGGTCCTTTCGACATGTCAAGTGAGGAGAATGCCTCCTTGGTAAAAACCATGTGTCTTGAAGCTCCGGAATCGATGATGAAACTAGGTGAGCTTGATGTGCCAGAAACCAATGCATGAACTCTCTCTCTGTCTTCTGAACTTGATCCTCCTTCTCTCTTCTTTGAGCTGTCTAGAAGGGAGATTCCATTCTTCTCCAGGAGTTGGGTCAGCATGTCTATTTGCTTCTTCATACAAGAGCTTTCAGTGTGATTTCCCTTATTGCAGTATGCGCACTTGCTCATTTCTCCTTTATTCTTCTTCTTATGGTATTTCTTCTTGGAACCTTGTGGCTCCTCTGGAGACTTGTTCTTGTCTCTCTTTTGCTCAGGTGGATTTTTAGCTTTCTTTTTGCTTTTTGAATCCACCTTAAAATCTCCAGCAATCAGAGCTTTATCTTTGGATGGTTTGATAGTGCCCATCATCACCGGCTTCTCATGTTCTTATGTGAGAGATTCCATGAAATTTTCAAGGCTAGGCATCTTCTAGGTTCGAGCTGTTAGTTTTGTGGCATAGAAGGTCAAAACAAACACTGAATAGTCAGGGCCAAGACTAGCTGATCATCCTTATTTTCGATCCCACATTGTTTCAGCTGCAAAACAAGTGCTTTGAACTTGGAGAAATAGAGTTGCAGTGATTCGAAGCTATTTGGACTCAGGGAAATCAGCTCATTCTCGATTTGATGTCCCCTCATCTCATTTGTCTTTCCAAAAATATCAGTAAGCTTCTCCCATACTTCATTCGGTGATGTCAATCCATTAAGATGGAAAAGGAGGTCTCTAGAAATACTTAGACACGGGAGACCATAGGCCTCATCCCTCCTGTTGTGCCATTTTATCTTCTCCGTAACTGCATTGGACTCTACTTATATTAACATCATCACCCTGTAGAGGCCTTTCGATCTCAACAGTATCTCCATCTCTGCTTTCCATTCAAAGAGATTGAAGGGAGTCAAGATGATCTTCTGAGATTGATCCATAGCTTAGAAATTGTCTTGGCTGTCAGTAGAAGGCTCCTAGTCACTGATGTTGAACCTGCAAAACAATTTTGAAGGAGAGAAATTGATCTACAATGGCTCTGATACCATGTGGAAATTGAACCCAGTGATAGATTAATTTTACTCAGAACAATTAACAATTGATCATGCAAAATCACTCACAAAAGAGACTGAATAATGAGCTGAACACTAAACTGTATTGAATAAGTGTATAATAGCCAAACCTATAATAACATAGGCTGTTGTATTAAATAATTACATTAGGGATTCAAATTCATGAGGATAAAATCGAATCTAGCATAAAGCAGGCTTACTAAAATTAAGCAAATCCCCCATAGGTGTAAAAAGCTGATCCCAAATCTGTCATGGAGCTCACGAATTAGAAAAAAGGCTTAGGCAAGCTAAATAGTGATGGAATGAAAACTCATACATGCTTTTCCAAGGAGAAGAGAGTGGAGGATGTAGAGGACAAAAAACTAGTTCACCTCACCTAGTCAAACTTTCCCAATTGTGTTAAAGCACTGAAAAAGCAGGCAATAAAGCAGAAAAAGAAAAAAGGTGCCTAGGAGACCAGGAATAAAGAAAAATTGATTCCTTGAGGTTTCCCATGCGCTACATGAGTCAAATAAGGCAAGTTTGACCACTATGGATAGGTAAATGACAACTTGCATAAGGTGGGACACATGAACTAGGATAATAAGAAAAAAAATAATTAAATTAATGTCTAAGGTGGTAAACTATGGGTTTATTATTCTAACAGGTGTTTCAAGAGAGTAAGGCACTGAAGTCAAGGCATGGTAGACACACAAACCGTACGCGATCTATGGTATTTTTAGTTTTCTCTGTGTAAATATATATGTTATGTTCGAACTGTCAGTCCTTTTAAGGCTGTAATGCACTTATTTTGTAGTAAAAGGAATTTAAGCTAAGAAACAATGGCTCTGCTAAGTTCGTGAATATTTTTAATGTCGTTAAGTAAGATTGGACTGTCTATAAATTGTTCTTCTATTTTTAATAGCTTTTATGCTATGGCTCTCATGTGGAACAATGACCCATCTTCGTATCTTTGTCATTTAATGGTTTACTATAATTTCTAAAGGTAAAGTTAGTCTTCATTAAAAGTTTCATTGTTGGTATATTTATCAAGGAACCCTTATGAGTTTGTGTAATAGGTAATAAAGAAGGGCTCGTAACCCTCGTTTGACAGTGGTTAAGGTTTTTCCCTTTTAAAAAATAAAAATAAAGATAAGACACTTGCCCCTACGCTTTCTAGCTCTTTCATAGTGAGCAAGGTGAGGGAATTCATGCCCTAAGGGCTTCATTGTTTCCTCATTGATCATCATTAGGATTCCCTCCCCGAAGCCAAACCTTCTCCAGCCGACCCTTCTTCCAGCGAAGACAATTAAGGTTCTAGTTTTGGGTTACCAGCGTAGTCAGAGAGAAAATGATGTCTGAACCATGCGGATTAGGATTTTGGTTCCTAGTTTACCACTAACTCCCAATTCACTATCTCTGTAAAAGAAAAATAAAAAAAATTGAGCACTAGATGTCTGAGAGGAAGGGGGCATGACAATATCGAAGTCCTTTTGGTCTCAGTCGTAACCCCTCCGATCGAATCAAATCCCACAGATAGTTAGACGTATGGCTTGGTTGTTCAAGAATCTTGTCTGATAATGCCAAGAGTTGGGAGCCTTTAACAGGCATTTCACATGCCGGTCTATAAGGGGTATAACCAAAGAAAAACTAAAACGCTACCTTGAAATGAAAAATAATCACCATTGCAATCTAGATCTAAACTACTACTTGTATGTGCAAGAACTAAAAATAAAATCTACCATACCCTATGCATTAAAATTAAAGTTAAATAAAACAATCCCTCCTGTCAACCCAGCCGAGTGAATAAGAATAGATCTGTCAGCTATAAGAACATGCATAAAAACATATATTTACATATATAATTTCGGTTTCTAGCCTCAGAGCATTCTACAAGATAAATTTTACTTGTAGCATAACCAAGATATTTTACACTTAACAAAACGTAAATCTGAGATAATAAAATACGCATGTTAGTATATAGAAGAAAATCATCAAACTCATACTAAAAACTTGTAGATCGGCTACACCGACTACAGTGGAAGCAGCCACATTCCACCCAACAGTAGACTAGGATCAGCTCCTTTTCCTTCTAGTCACCCTGGAGCCAAACCTCCCAGGAGACAGCAGGGACTCCTAACTTTAGATTCAAATCTCATAATATCCATAGGCCATCATGCCCAGC
>LPNX010336383.1:294288-310816 GCA_001517045.1 Pseudotsuga menziesii | reverse complement strand
CAATACCTGCAATATATTGGTTCAATTTTTGATAATTTTAAAACCCACAATATGAACTAACGTGATAGGATATTGGTCAACAAGTGAAGCCCCCGTGCCAGCAACATGCACTCTCTCAATAGTGTCCTCTTTTCCCAACATACTCAGCAGCATCCTACCTACACTGTATGCTCTATTTTTGTCTCCTTTTTCCTCGGATCCCTTTTTCTCTTTTTGCCTAGTTCTTTCCCCATTAGCCCTCTCCCCTTCCTCACTGGAATTCCTAGGGCTTAATGGTATCCCCTATTTTTCAGGGATGTGTCTTTGTTGATTCTGCACAGCTGACAATTATTTTTTTAGTCCCTATTCCTTACTGTCTCCCAAAGGTTTCCTCTTTTAACTTCGCTTCTTCCACCATATTCGCTGCATCAATAATTTTTTATTTTTAATTGTCATTAACCCCCAAGGGTAATTATTACATCAATCCTCCCTGGACTATTTGGCTGATTCATCAATAGCCATAATTCATCATGCATAGACAGTCAATAAATAATAATAATAATAATAATAATAAATAAAACATAGTCTGGGGGCATTACATCCACACCCTCTTATTTTAAACACTGTCCTTAGTGTTCATTTTCTCCCATTGGATCGATAAATAAGCTAGGGTACTTTATTCACATTTCATCCTCTAGCTCCCAAGTTGCCTCCTCGAAACTAAAGTGCTTCCATTGCACTTTTACCAAAGCGATGACTCGGTTCTGCAGTACTGTTTCTTTCTTGTCTAGAATGTGTGCAGGTTCCACCTGGAACTCTCCTTTGGGTTCCACCTGTACCGCATTCCAATCAATAATGTGCACTGAGTCATACAAATATTTGTTTAACAATGAAACGTGAAAAATGTTATGAATCTTGCAGCTCCAAAGCTTGAGGGAAATCTTCTTAGGTTTGACCCGTAGGTACACGTGGTTAGCAACACAAAACTCCTTGTGTTTTCTTTTTAAATCAGCGTAACACTTTTGTCGATCTTGAGCCGCTTTTAGATTCTTTTGCACTTTACGAACTGTTTGCTCCATCTCCCGTAACAACTCAGGTCCAATTAGTACATGATCCACAGGATTATCCCAACTAATAGGGGTATTGCACAATCTCCCGTATAGTATCTCAAACAGACTCATTTTTGCTAAGGCCTGATAACCGTTATTATAAGAAAACTCCACTAGGTGCAAATAGTTTTCCCACTTAGTTGGTCTTTTCATAACGTACATCCTTAACATGTTCTAGATGGTCTGGTTGGTATGTTCTATTTTCCCATCCATTTCCGGATGATAACTGGTGCTAAAGTTAATTCTAGTTTCTAAACCTGCAAATAGCGATTTCCAAAAATTTGATGTAAATTTCACATCCCTGTCAGATATTACAATTTTTGGTACACCGTGCAGTTCGAATATCTCTTTTAGAAATATTTCTGCAATATCAAATGCCTTATGGGTTGATTTTACTAGAATAAAATGAGCATATTTGCTTAACTTGTCCACTACCACCATGATAGAGTCATGTTATTTCTATGTTTTTTGTAAACCAGTGATGAAATCTAGAGATATGATCTCCCATTTCCACTGGGGTATTGGTAGAGGCTGTAACAAACCAGTTGGGTGCCCATGTTTTGTCTTAACTTGCTGGCATTCTATGCATTTGGATAGATATTCTATTACATCATATTTTAAACCGGGCCAAAAGAACTGCTTCCTCAGAGCAGTTACCATCTTTTGGTACCATGGATGGCCTGCAAAAGGAGGTTTGTGGATCTCATTCATAATAAACAACTTGATTTCGAAAACATTAGGTATGTACAACTTATCCTTAAACCAAATAAATCCTTTCTGGTCAACCTTAAAAGCTCCTCTGTCCATATTTATCTCATTATTTTGTATTTTACTGAGTAGTTTATTATAGTTAGCATCCTGAGTGCTTGGTTCCTTGACCATGTCCAAGAGGTAACTCTTGGGATGGCCCGAGATTACCTCACTAATACCATGAGTCCTTTGACTTAATGCATCTGCAACCTTGTTTTCCTTACCTTTTATGTGTCTCACCTCGAATTCGAACTCACTGAGGAAGGCCAGCCATCTTGCTTGTTGAGCGTTTAGACCGGAATACGTAAATAAATTTTTCACAAAAGTGTTATCGATCAGTAACAAAAATTTCTTTCCCAGTAAGTAGTGCCACCACATTTTTAGGGAGTGCACCACGACTGGCAGTTCTAAGTCATGGAATACATAGTTACATTCATGCTCTTTCAGCTTGTTTGACTCATAACAGACCACATGTCCGTCTTGGGATAAAACCCCTCCTACTCCTTCTAAATTAGCATTAGTACAGACCGTGTAGTTTTTAAGGGGGTCAGCTACCTTTAGGACTGGGGCCCTGTTCAGCAACTCTTTAAGTTTGTCGAAGCTTTCTTGGCATCTTGATGACCAAGAAAATTTTACCCCCTTCTTTTGTAAGGACTTAATGGGGTATGCAATTTTGGAAAATCCCTCGATAAATCTTCTATAGTAGCCAGTGAGTCCCATAAATGACCGAATTTCAGCCACATCCTTGGGTACTGGCCAATCAGATATGGATTTTACTTTGTTGGGATCTACTGCAATCCCCTCCTTGGATATAACATGTCCCAAGTACTGAATTTCAGTCTTAAAGAATTCACACTTTTCCAACTTGGCATACAGTTGATGTTCCCTTAAAGTTTGCAACACTATCCTTAAATGAAGTTGATGTTCTTCTTGGGTTTTTGAGTAAATCAGGATGTTGTCGATGAAGATCAGTACAAACTGATCTAGATATTTGTTAAAAATTCCATTCATTAGGCACATAAATGTGGTAGGGAAATTAGTTAAGCCAAAAGGGATTACTACAAATTTGTAGTGTCCATAATGGGTTCTTAAGGCGGTTTTGTTTATGTCCTCACTTTTTATTCGAATCTGGTGATAGCCAGATCGAAAGTCTAGCTTGAAAAAGACTCTCACCCCCCCTACTTGATAGAACAGGTCATTGATTCTAGGTAGGGGATACTTATTCTTTATGGTTACTTTGTTTAGATGTCGGTAATCAATACAGAGTCTTAAGGTCCTATCCTTCTTTTTAACGAACAAGACTGGTGCTCCCTAGGGGGACACACTAGGAGTGATATATCCTTTTTCTAATAGTTCCTGTAACTAAATTTTCAGTTCAGTCAGTTCTGGAATGCTCATCTGATAAGGCACCTTTGACACAAGTGCAGACCCAGGTAGTAGCTCAATGGAGAAGTTGATCTCCCGTTAAGGGGGTAGACCTGGAATCTCCTCACGAAATACATCAGGAAACTTTTCTAGCACTAGGTGTTGTTTTAGAGAGGTCTGGTTTTCATTTAGGAGCAATTTAGCAACCCTAACAGCAAAAAGTTTACAACCCTTTCTCAGGAATTTCTTTAGTTGCATAGCGGAAATTTGTCTTATTGAGACAGGTTTGGGCAACCCTCTTACCGTCTGAAGGACTTGGTATTTAGCAATGTAAGTGAAGGTCTTTGAAAAATAGTTCAACACTACTTTATTATTCTCTAACCATTCCATGCCAATTATATTCATGTCATATGATCCCAAGGGAAAAATATTTAGGTCGATCTTGGTTTTATGATCCTGCAACTGGACTTCACAGTTAATAATAAAATCTGTTACCTTTGTTTTTTCCCCTGCAACCAATTGGACCAACCATGGTTTTGCATGCCTTACCCTAGTTAATTGGCAGAGCTCCATCATCCTTGGAGAAATGTAGCTCAACGTAGCTCCTAGATCAATTAACACATATATAGCATGGTTTGAAACAATACATTCGATCTCAACTATAGTAGACTGATGGTCGGCTTGCCAATCCTCTAAGGTCGCATTGATGTTTTGGAAATTCCTGCCAATTTCCCCAACTGTTGATGCTTCTCGAACACTATACAAGGTCTTATTTGCCCCAATTAGGCATGGGGAATGTCTCTTCAAATAGGGTTCCCCACATTCCCAGTAGGTTAGAGGTTCTCTGGGAGTCCCGTCAGCCCCTTTTACTCCTATACTAGCTAGCGTTACATATCTTGGCGGTTTTGGTCCATTTTTATCATAAGGGCTTCCTTGGGCATTCCTCGGGGTATTCCTATATGTCGGTGGTCTAAAACCCTTCCTTTGTTGACTGAACCTTCTGGTCTCCTGTCTCTCCATGTTATGGATGGCTCATTCCATTGTTTGTACTGCTCATAACATAGCCTGGCTTTCCTCAACAGCTCATCCAGAGTATTTGGGTTGTAAAATTCAATTCTGTCCTTCTAAGCCTATTGCAAACAGCTTAGGAATCTTTGTACCTTCACCTTTTCTTCCTTGATATAGGGTACAAACCTTAATAGGTCTAAGAACTTGTTCATGAGCTCTTCCATGGTCATCAAGCTGAGTCTTAACTCATAGAATTCCTTGGTTTTCCTTTCGTAGTAATTCTTGGATAGGTACTATTTTTTAAATAGTCTTTTGAACACTACCCACTCCAAATTATTCTCCTTGAGTCCTTGCGAGATCTTGAGGTCCTGCCACCAGATACTAGCCTTTCCTTTAAGATTATAATTTTCCATTCGTACTTTCATGTTACTTGAATAGTTGTATATCTGGAAATATTTCTTGATGTCTAGCAGCCATGCCTCTACTTATTCCCGTGTCTTAGATTCCGTGTCGAAACTAGTGGGTTTGATCTTCTTGAATTCACCTTCGAGGTGATCGACCTTTCTCTTTCCACCAGTCTTGGCCTGATTTTCAGAGTTCTGGGTCTCGTTAGAGGAACTACTCTTTCTTTCTGCAGTTTCTTCCCTTTCGGAACCCTTTCTGGCCTCAGTTCGAGGCTCCTTACCATTGTTTTTCTCATGCAGACTTTGTAACAGGATTTCATTGATCTCCTATTTCTTTTCATGTGCTTTCTTTAACTATTCGTTATCTACCTTATAGCTCTGTATTTCTATGATTAGGTGCCTCATTGTTTCCAGTACTTGATTGGCTTCAAAATGTTCAGCTGTCGGTTGTGTGGTCGGTGGTACCTATTCTGGGTTTTTAGGTTGGTACTCATTGTCCACTGGAGAGGCCATGATAATTCCTACAGTTTATCAAAATAACATGTAGATTCACAAGTAAGCAACAAAACATGACAATAAAAAGTTAGAGTGCTATCAAACTGTATATATATATATATATATATATATACATATATATCTGCAATTAAACATGAAACGAAGTGCACCCAACATGCTACAATGATGAATCCTATGCTCTGATACCATATGTAAACTCCCTCAATATTTTTCTTTTCTTTTCTTTATTCAAGGCATATAACCAATTTATGTTTCCTTAAAACTTCAAGATATAGTTCAGTCTTGGCATAAGAAATGGTAAATTTGGCCTTGTCATTTATTCCTTTTCGAAGCTACTACTTGTTTTAAAATGTCAAGAAAATATAGAGATCGGTACCTAAGTGTTGCAAGTTGGATTTAGTTAAAAAAATTCCTTCTATTGTTTTCCTTATGGGTTCCATTGATGGCAGATTGGACCACAAGCCTGATCAAATTACTTACAAGGCTTTAGCTAACCTTCCATTTTATGTGACAGGTGATCTAAGAAATCGAAAAAGGCGTTCCTAGGTGAAGATATTCCTACTCCTTGTCCGAAGGATAGAACAATACACTTATTTAAAATTTTAAGGGCCAAGCCCCAAGATCAATGCCAAGAACCTCCATTTATCCACATTGCACTAACGAGGTCCACAACCAAATAGAGCAAGGTTTAATAATAAAGTTCATGCACAAAGCTCATGCAAGGAGGAATACCATGCATTCAACTTAAGCAATCAAGGGTTATCCTAATTTTTTTAAGTGGGTGTCCTCCCTTCGAAGGATAAACTGCATGTCTTGGCTTAATACAAGGTTTTTCAATGAAAAGTATAATTTACAATGGCTGTTGCAAGGTTCCAAAGGAAATTCCACATGGTTCATGATCCTATTGTCATAAGCCATAGGGATTACTTACCGGGGCTCCACGTAAGGGTTAAGAGGTCCATGATAGGGTGTCCAGCGTGTCTATAGTTGACCTCGCAGCTGTCACCTCCTAATTATTTTGCAGTAGGAAATAGTTACGATGGTCCCTATGATCACATGGGTCACGATGAGATGTTGACCGCTAGGAACTACCGCAATACACTCGTCATTAGTATGTTCTTTAAATTTAATGTACTTGTGACCTTTGGGAGAGAAAAGAGACTTCTTGAAGGCTTCAATAGTTATGTGCCCTACACAGGATTTGGTGTTTGGTGTTGGGATCCATTCGAGGGTTTGGAGGAGGTATCGGTGCTGGTGAAACGCCACTACCCTGCCTATCACAGGACTGAGTCCAGCCCTATCGTGCTAGCGTTCAGAGCCTGAACCATTTTTCCATAGGTAAAAATAGATTTTCTCTACTACTTAGCCCATTCTTTTTTTGAGCCATGATCTTACCCACTACAAAACGTAACCCTCTCCTTTGGTTGCAAGTACCAAGTGCGGGACCGGTTGGAAGGGTGCATGTAAACAAGGCGTTCTTACTAGTAAGTGGTTTTATTGTCCCTGTGGTAAAGTTTGTTGGCTATGGGCTTGCCAAACCAAAGGAGTGGGGATCGTTGTGGTCTACGTCTATAAGGGAATCAGAGGGTTTCCCATGTTTGAACTATCGATGTTGATGGGTCTTTCAAGAGACTAAGGCACTGAAGTTAAGCCGTGGAAGACGCACAGCCATAAGCGATTTGTGGTATTTTTAGTTTTCTCTGTGTAAATATATATGTTATGTTCAGACTGTTAGTGCTCTTAAGGCTGTAATGCATTTCTTTTGTAGTAAAAGGGATTTAAGCTGAGAAACTTTGGCTTTGCTAAGTTCCTAAATCCTTTTAACGTCCTTAAGTAAGACTGTACTATTTATAAATTGATCTTATGTTTTTAATAGCTTTTATGATGTGGCTCTCGTGTGGAACAATGAGCCATCCTTGTATTTCTGTCATGTAATGGTTTACTGTAATTTTTAAAGGTAAATTCGGTCTGCATTATATTTTTTGTTGTTGGTAGATTTATCAAGCAACCCTTATGATTCTGTGTAATAGGTAATAAAGAAGGGCTCGTAACCCTCGTTTGATAGTGATTAAGGTTTTTCTCTTTTTTTTTTAAATAAAAAATAAAACACTTGCCCCTACACTTTCCATCTCTGTCAGAGTGAGTGAGGTGAGGGAATTCATGCCCTAAGGGATTCATCGATTCCTCATCGATCATCATTAGGATTCCCTCCCCGATGCCAAACCTTCTCCAGCCAACACTTCTTCGAGTGAAGAGGTTTAAGGTTCTAGTTTTTGGTTACAAGAATGTTCAGTGAGAAAATGATGTCTAAGCCATGCAGCTTAGGGTTTTGGTTCCTAGTTTACCACTAACTCCCAATCCACTTTCACCGTAAAAAAAAAAAAAAAAACTGAGCACTGGACGTCTAAGAGGAAGGGGGCATGACGATATCGAAATCCTTTTGGTCTCAGTTGTAACCCCTCCTATGGAATCAAATCCCATAGAGAGTTAGACATATGGCTTGGTTGTTAAAGAATCTCGTCTGATAATGTCAAGAGTTGGGAGCCTTTAACAGGCATTTCGCATGCTGGTATATAAGGGGTATAAGCAAAGAAAAACTAAAACGATATCTTGAAATGAAAAATCATCACCATTGCAATATGGATATAAACTACTACTTGTATGCGCGAGAACTAGAAATAAAATCCACCATACCCTATGCATTAAAATTAAAGTTAAAGCAAACAATCCCTCCTATCAACCCAACCAAGTGAATAAGAATAGATCTGTCAGCTATAAGAACATGCATAAAAACATATATTTACATATATAATTTCACTTTCTAGCCTTAGAGCATTTGTAATATCCCTCTCATATGGCCTAGAATATTTTGTAATTTCACATGTTAATGTACTCATCTGGGTGAGGAGCTCAAGGCCAAGGCCGCACCAAGACAAGACCTTACGGCTTATAAAAGTTAACCACCTAAGTGAAAATACTTAGAAGATGTAATGCAATGACACAACTTAACAAAGGGATAACTAAACCCACCATGGATACAAATTATCCCAACTCAAGACGCCCTAGTAGAATACTCAATCCTAGTACAAACAAGCTCGAATAGAGAAGGTTGCAACTTATTTTTTATCAGTACAAAAATGTCAAGGGGTTAAAATCTTTTGAGAAAGAAACCTAAATAATTAATTACAAAGGGGAGTATAGGAAGTAGGTCCCTTGAACTTAGGATATATCATCTTAATAATTAAAATGACATGACATCTACCTAGAGTAGTATATAAATATTTCTAGTGTGATTGACATTTATTGGAAAATAGATGGAGTTAATACATGTATAGACATATATTAATTGATGAGGAAGGAAAAACCTACGTTGGTATGGAGGGTGAGTAAAATATATAGTTTGATTATATTTTTTAAGGACCCTTTATAAATCATAGTAATCCCCAAGCTTTAAGGTGAATTACTTAATAAACAAATCGTTCTATAAATACTTCCCAATGTCAAAGACATTTGTCAGGCATCTTCTTGAGCGTACACTATACCTATGTTTATTCACCTTTAATTTTAGTTAAAAGAAGTATCTTGGGGAGCGAGGCAACGACTAGTTGAGCTAAACACATGCCCCTAATTAATTAGTTACCGGCAAAACTAAAGGAACCTGTGTGGCACAGTTAGTGCCTAAGTTTATGCCTCGATTTGGTGGAATCCTTGCTCACCTCAAGGAATGAAGATCATTTGCTTCTGGCTAGTTAAGAAACCACGAAATGAGTCTAGGGGGGCCAATGTGAAGCATCAAGTGTTGAGTTGTAGGGATAGTTCCCTGCGTGGTCTATTGGGGGGGGATTTAGACAATAGGGATTCCAATTTTTTTCCATGAAGAATATGGGTATGCGTAGGAGTTCTTCTAGTGGAAATCTCGAGTGCATTTGAGTAGATCCTGGTGTTGAGTCTAGCGATTACCAGGATTTCTGTTCGAGATGTGATTTGCTGAAGAGAAGAGATTTTCCAAAATAAATGATTCCCAAGAGGTGAGATCGCTCCTTGTTTGGATTTAGTTTTGAATCTAGCAATTGCCACGCCCTTTTCCTTTTGAGATTTGATTTGCCAAAAAGGGTCAAATTTGCTATGTGGTTTGTATTTGCATTTTTATCTAGCATTTCCTTGTTTTACGTTGGATTTAATTGCAAAAGCTATTGCCAAAGGCTAATATCAGTGTGTGTTTGGACTTTGTTTGAGATTTAGCGATTTCCATGTTAGCTATGATTTCCTTGTATGCCTGGTGACTTGATTGTGAGCCTGGCAATTTCACCACATGCTACGATTTAATAGAGTGTGTTTTTCTTTATGATATATAAACACAGGTTTCCATTTAATAGAGTGAGTTTTTCCTTATGATATATAAACACACGCTGCCATTTAATAGAGTGCATTTTTCCTTATGATATATAAACAAAGGCTGCCATTTAATAGAGACTGTTTTGTCTTACGATATATAAACATAGGCTGCCATTTAATAGAGAGTGTTTTGTCTTATGATATGTATATATAAACACAGGATGTGATTTAATAGATTGCATACTGGCCAGTAATCACATGAAGTTAAAAAATAAGAAGAGAAACGGTAGCATATAAATAAACCCCTTTTTCTGCTAGTGCAAATTGGATTAAATGAGTTAGAATCACTGGAGAACGAAATGATAAAAATAACCATCCTGTAGATTTCCGTCCCTTTTTATTTATATTTTTTTATTGAAAGAATATCCAGTCCGAAGGATATCTTTGGCGTGTGGATGTCTTCGCTGCATCATGAAATCTATGACGCTTGATAAATGCATCCTTTTCTTAAGATATATTTTCTGTATTGTTTTATACTTGTTGCACCTGAAGTCACTAAGGCAGAACCACTTGGATTTGTACAGGATTTGTTTGGTTTCAGCCTTTAGGAGTTAAGTCTACCAGTTTGATGCTTCAAACTTGGAACTCATCCATGGATACTATCGACTCTTAGAGTATTCCTCTAGTTATGCTTAGGCATTCAGCTGAAAATGATTATTATCTATGTTTCTAAGAGGCCTCCTATTCAAATTGATGTTTATAATGGTGCATAGTTTTTTTTTATGGTTCAAACCAAAATATTTGTGGAAGTACAACGTTCTCAGGAACATGGAAAAGTATCCACAGAGTCGTGCAGAAAATCATCTGAGAAAGGGTTTAGTGTTCTTTTAGTTGTTGGAAAATATAAAGCTTATTATAGCAACAGATCGCCTACCTATCCTGAGATCTACCCCCTATTAGTCTTTAAATAAGTACACACTCACCTGCTAAGAAGTTTTATTGTTTATGAGTTGGCTAAATAGGCATACTAAGGAAGGGCATTGAAGACTATTTCCTTATTTTTGTAAGCCTTGGATATAATTTATTTTCTTTGTCACTGATTTTCATATTGCGAGAGAGCATGGAGCCTCTCTACTCTTCCATGGAAGGGAAAGAATATTCCTTGAGAAAAGGAAAGAAGAGTGTACTGGAAGTGCTGCGTAATTTGTTTAATGTAATAAAGGAACTAGAAAATTGATTGGTGGACATTGCCTCATGGACGAGGTGAACCATGTGAATATGGTTGTCTCATAGGTATTATTATGTTGTGCAAATTTATTTTTTTTTATTTTTTTTCTCTATTACATCATGATGATGTTATGAATACAGTATAAGGATTATTGGTGGAAAAGGTTACTAAACATGTTTTTGCAGACACCTAATCCAGAAACACATGACTTAAAGCATTAAGGTATAATTCGTATTTCACAGCATTCTACCAGATAAATTTTACTTGTAGCATAACCAGGATATTTTACACTTAACAAAACGTAAATCTGAGATTATAAAATATGCATTTTAGTATACAGAAAAAAATCATCAAACTCATACTCAAAACCCATAGATTAGCTGCACCGACTACAGTGGAAGCAACCACGTTCCACCCAACCATAGACTAGGATCATCTCCTTTTCCTTCTAGTCACCCCCAAGCCAAACCTCCTAGGAGACAATAGGGACCCCTAACTTCAGATTCAAATCTCAGAATATCCACAGGCAATCATGCCCAATAGCAAGCACTCTCTCAGCAAAGTCCTCTTTTCCCAGCATACTCAGCAACGTACTACCTACAATGTATGCTATCTTTTTGTCTCCTTTTTCCTTGGATCCCTTTTTTTCTTTTCTCCTAGGTCTTTCCCCATTAGCCCTCTCCCCTTCCTCACCGGAATTCCCAAGGCTTAATGGTATCCCCTATTTTTTAGGGATGTGTTTGTGTTGATTCCACACATCTGACACTTATTTTTTCAGTCCCTGAAGTTAGCTGGTCCTTGTTCCTTATTGTCCCCCACAGGTTTCCTCTTTTAACTTGGTTGCTTCCACCATATTCGCTGCATTAATATTTTTTTATTTTTCATTGCCCTTAACCCCCAAGGGTAATTATTACATTAGTCCTCCCTAGATTCTTTGGCTGAGTCATCAACAGCCATAATTCATCATGCATAGATAGTCAGCAAATAATAATAATAATAATAATAATAAATAAAACATAGTCTAGGGGAATTATAGGTTTCGTAAGTTGAGAAAAAGTAAACGACGGAGAAAAGTATAAGTAAAAGCTTTACTTTAACTTATAAAAGGGTATATAAAATAATACAAGTTTCAATCCACATTGAGAGTTTATTAAACCTAATACAAAGAGAATAAAATCGAAGAAAATCGAAGACCATCTATAGTGTAGATGATCATCTAGTGTCGAATAAATCAGAGATCATGGAATCTAGGTTGCAATTACAAATAGAGAAATTAGAAGCCAGGCTAAAGTGCTATCAAAAATACAATGATGAGTTACGATACATCAATATGAAATTGGAAGTCATGATTAAAGTACATGAGATACAATACCAGTTCAATGCACAAAAAATTTCCGACCAGAAAAATCATATAGAAAAATTGTGTGCGCAAGTTGAGGAATTAAAAGACGAAAGTGATTTCAATAAAAGATTTAAAAACCAGGATTTGAAGAAAGAAATAAATGATTATGAAGCAGACATAATACGCTTGAACAAAATCATTAATGACAAAGATGAAGAACTGACACACATATGACAAAAATTAGAAGATCAAGAATCAGTGGTCAACCAATATCGACAATAGATAAAGTTCTTCAACAGGAAAATGACGAATCTAAAAAGACACACAAGTTGGACATTGCTAAGAGTAATAAATCACTATCCAACAATTTCGAAGAAATTTTCAGACTAAGAAATCATACCAAGACACTAATCACAAAAATTAAGAAGTTGAAAAGTAGTCAAAAAACTGAACAGTCTACGAAAGACATTGAACGAAAAATTTTAGACAAACATGAAGAAAATCGTTGCATCAGAAGGCATAAGGAAGATCTTAAGGAACAAATTAAGAAGTTTGAAGATGATAGGAAATCACATGTATAAGCGATTAAGAAGTTTCAAAATAATAACCTGGAGTTAGAAAACAAGTTGGAAAAGATACAGAATGAAACCTTAAAACCCCAACAGATGAAAATACAACTTCCTGCTCAGATCAATGCTCAAAAGATGACACTCGTAAAAGAAAATGACATTGTGAAAATTCCCTATCAACACCCCAACCATAAAAAACAACATTCTAAAAAGTGGGAAATGTCAAAATATAATGATACTAATGTGATCAAAACTCTTGACGACAGATCAATAAGGAATCCTAACATTTATGCTCAACAACAAATCAATTTTGGATGGATTGACCCATCCACATATCAAAAGTTATTCTCGACGCTTAGTAGTTTGTATCTACATGTTTTGTCAGCCATGACGTTGCAAAGAACGATGTGATGGAATTATAAGGATTTGAGGACAAAGCCTTCCTAAGAAAGTGGCAATGTAACAAACATAAATAAAGAAAATAATTAAATAATTAATAGTTAATAGTTAGGTTATTAGGAAAATGCATGTGTCCTAAAAGATCAAGTGTCCAAGCCATATTTAAGGTGAAGACATCATTGTAACCTATCATCTCTTATCCATTCAATCATTAATATATATTTGCCTTATGGCTTATCTGGTTTACCAAGTATTTTGGTGAATTCATTGTATGAGCAAATAATTATTCGGCTCATTCCTATCTAGGTTATCAGGTTCTATATCAATTTTCATTTTTTCTTCTTAGGAAAAATGTTCTCCAGGAAATCTCTTGAATATTATGAGGTAGAATCATGGAATCATCCAAAGATATATAGATTCCCAACACTCTCTTTGGTTTGGGTTTTTATCAATAAACTTTTCAAGAAAATGGGGAGTTAAATCTAGAATCATTTGATTTCTTGAGATAACCCCTTTTATTTAATTTAGGTAATTTTAATATTTAATTATCATTAGTAATAATAATAACATGTTGATCCTTTCTTTATTACTTATAGTTACTAGTATTATTACTATGGTTACTCTTTTATACATATCATGTATAAATTATATATATATATATATATATATATATATATATATATACCATTTGTTAATTTTAACTTTAGGTATAATATAGCATGATCCCTAATCATATGACACTTTTCTTTTATCTTAGTAACATTATTTAATAAGGCCTTCACGTAGGGGTTAGGTCAACTAGATTAGGCAACTCTAAACCTCTTTGAATGTTGGATTCCCTCGTATAACATGGTGGTTCTTTCGTACTTTGATGAGATACTGAAATTTGAATTTTAATTTAATCACTTAAAAATAAGTAAGATGAGATCAATGTTTTATCATATTCATTTTCACTCAACATATTAATTTTCAAGTATTAGCACTTATTGAGAGCCCATACTGGACGCTAAAAACATGGAGTTACAAAGATAGTGCAATTCCATAAATCCTCACTCAACACTAATGATAGGATGTATTTGTAAAATACACCTAGGGATACAATGGCAAAGGATCCGGTGTTCTAGAGCGTATGCTCAACATCAACATTGGAAGGCTCCAGGGTTTATGCCCAACACTTCCAATTTTATATTTTCATGTGCTTTAGAGCATCGTGCTCAACACAAATGTTTCATAACTCATGTGTTCCAGATCTTCTCGCTCAACACAAATATAAATAATCATGTGCTTGAGAGCTTCTCACTCAACACAACATCAAATACCCATGTGCTCCAAAGCTCCTCGCTCAACACAACTCATCTCATCAATTATGTGCTTCACGGTCGACACCTAATACATGAAATCATATATATATAAAATATGCAATTGGCTTATGCCCAATATATCAAACAAATCATCATGTTCATAAGAAATGGGGTTAATTCCCATAAGTTCTAGGTCCAAATTCGGGATATTACATTTATAAATTCTACCAATTAGGGTTAATAAGATTTAGGTACAAAATATCTAATTGTAATATCCCAAATTTTGGACCTCACACTTATATGGATGATCATATTGATTATGATCTTATCCTGGTATTTTATTTTGATATATTGGGTCGAAGACCCCACTGCATATGAAAATGATGATTTGTTTTATATATTGGGTGTAATCCAATTATTGATGATATATATGTGTGTGTGTGTGTGTGTGTGTGTGTGTGTGTGTGTGTGTGTGTGTGTGTGTGTGTGTGTGTGTTGTTTTTGTTGGGTGTGGACCCTGAAGCACATGGTTGATGAAATGTTTTGTGTTAAGTGAGGAGCTATGGAGCAAATGGGTACTTACATTTGGGTCGAGCGAGAAGCTCTGGAACACATGAAAATATAATTGGTAGTGTTGGGAATAATCTCTAGAGCCTTCCATGTTGATGTTCAGCCTAATCTATGTAGCATAAGATCCTTGGCCATTGTATCTGTAGGTGTATCGTACAAGTACATCCTAGCATTAGTGTTGAGCGAAGAGATCTGGAATTGCACTAAGTTTGTAAGTTCTTATTTATAGCATTGATTATGGGGTCTAGTAAGCGCTAGGGGTTACTGGAAAGAATTAATAATTCTCGACTAAAAATGGCTCAAGAAAAATATTGATCTCATCATACTTATTTTTAATTTATTAAATGAAATTTTGAATTTCTGTATTCTCATCAAGTATTGAAGAACAAGCATGTCATACGAGGGAATCCAACATGCAAGGATGTTTAGAGTTTCCTAGCCTAATAGACCTAACCATCTACCTATTTTACCTTAATGAAGAACTGTCATAAGTTTAGGGATCATGGTATATGATTCCCAAAGACGAATGTTAACAAATGTTATATTATTATGTATTTTATACTTTGTATGTATAATGAATACATAAAGTAATAATATTAATGATGAAAGAAAGAGAGAAAATCTCCATCCATTATTATCTATTATTAAAATATAATAAATAGTACAATACCTACAAAAGTTGAATTAGAAACTAGTTGAAAAGCTGTGAAGTTAAAGTATTAAAAATTACCCCAAATTAATTAAAAAGGGTTAAATCAAGAAATCAAGGTTTCTTGATTTAAGTGTCCCTTTGATTGAAAAGTATTCCTATAAAGTCTCAAGCCAAGAAAAGTATTGGGGTTCTGATCTATCATTTGTAAGGCATTATTTTCTGCATGTTTTTCTCTCAAGAGAATTCTTGGAGAACATTTTCCTTGAAGGAAAAAGGAGAACCGATCCAGACTTGATATGCGAGATAGGAAACCCTAGCTTAGGAGCTCTAAGCTACTTTCATGTTGGATTCCGGCTCGAGGGGATCCAAATTGAAAACATAAATGGTTCTGGGTCATGGTTGGGTGGAACGTGGTAGTTCCCAATTGATCTGGTCATCTAATACAGAGGTCAGATCTTCCTATGAATTGTTAATACTGGTTATTTGAGTGCGCAGGTTCAGCCAGTAAAGGAGCCTCAAAATTACAGGTATGAGGCCTTGACTGCATGTTCCATTTTTCTAGAATCAATACTAGCTATGTTAGGTAAATGATTATATTACATTTCCTAACCCTGTGTGTTTGGTTATTTATTTAAATCTTCTAGGGTTTACATTTTACATTATAACCCTAGGCTGTAAGTTATTTTCTATGCCACATCTATCCAAGGTTTATTCATTAGTTTACTTATGCATTTTTTATTCATGTATAAATTTTTATCAAGGGTTTGCATCTTAGTTCTATTCCTATATTACATTTACTCATGAAACTCTATTAATTGCAAAGTATGTTTTATTTCAGATCTATTACCTATCTATTCTTTGTCCTCTATACTATACTAACAGATTTCATTTTTCAGCAGAGCCATGTTTGAATAATTACGTGTTCATATCTATGCTGCCATTAAAACCTAGATTTATGTTAGTATCATCTACTTATAATAACAAGAAAACTAACTAAGAAT
>LPNX010336383.1:245250-290222 GCA_001517045.1 Pseudotsuga menziesii | reverse complement strand
ATATATATATATATATATATATATATATTTCCATATCTATTTTTTTTAATTTCGCTTTTACCCAAAATTTGGTGACTACGAAACCTACCAGTAATTATGGTAGTTAGCTTCCCTCTATTGCATCATTAAGATTACAAGGAAACTAGGTTAAATATTTATTAGATCCCTAAGGAATTATTAACCACTAGTCTCACCCCTAGTGGATTCGTTTTCCTATCGAAATTTGTATCAATGCCTTAGGTATCCTAATTTTACTGCTTAGGAAATTAATAGATTTCCATGTCTTGTTTTTGGTGGGGCCTTGGCCTTCAGCTCCTCACAAAAACAAGTACAAAAATCAATCATAATTACAAGGTTTTTAGGGGTATGCAGGAGGAATATTGCAATAAGAAAATAATAAAAGTAAGTATCGAGACCGTTCATTGGTCTAAAGGTCAAGTTCATTTTTCTACATTAAATCCACAACTCTATACTATTATAAAAGTGCAGCATAAGAATCACATTCAAAAGTTACAAAGGCCTGAATAAAATCCACATTACAAATTATACACAAAATTAATTTCAATAATCCCTACCTTCGTTTCATTTAAACAATTAAAACCATGTAATTACTAAGGTTGCAAGAATGAATCCTGTAGACAACCATTGCTATTTCACTTACATAAACTATGATGCCATTTGTATTAAAATTTACAATAAATATTAATACACAGCAACCAATTTATAAACCTTATCATAATCTTATAACACTCCAAGTAATTATATAAGAGATGGCATGAATTGAATCCTGCGGGCACTTAACCCCCAAATCGCAACCACCAATTTATCACACTTCATTGTATCAACAACGACCATGATTCAAATTCTATATAGTTTGTAATACCCCTGGTTTTGACCCTGGATGCATTAAAAAGTACATGATGTATATATTGTAATTAATCGTGGTGTGGAGATCAAGGAAAAATCCCACCATCAATTAGGTTGTGTTATGCTTCGGCAATGGGGATCGTTGCCGATGGTATATCATGCTATTCAACACATTATAGCTTTGGCATCATGTAAAAACACACATCACTTTAGTTAAACCTACAACTAGCTATGACGGTGCAATGTTAAATGAAAAGGGCATGATTCCAAAGAATAAAGGGGGTTGTCTAAACTGTGGGGGCCCATGGGGGCCATTGGGAGTTAGCCATGTGTCACCACCACCCTTGGTTGTTCTGTTGTTATTTGGGGGGCACCTATTGGCAGAGGGATAGACCACTACACCCATGATCTTATTCGGGGGATGACTGCACTCCCTCCAACGCCGACGGTTCAGTTTTCCTCATGCAGGCTGAGATAAAAGGGGGAACGATCAACTGTTTGGGGGTTGGCCATTTCTCCCTTTCCTCTCTCACATCAATTTTTGATGGCGATTTTGTCTGGACCATCTCACTCAGGCAGGGGCTCTCTCTTCTTTCATTGATTGCTAATCAGTGGATCTATTTTCCTTCCACAACGAGTTGCTCTGTTTTCCTCTGTCACATAGAGATTCTAAACCGGTTCTATTATTGGGCTGTGTGTATATGTGTTACCTTATGGTATTGTGGTCTGCGCAAATGTTTTTCTCCCTGTTAATGTTGGGGTTCTGGCTTTTCCCAATTTCCAACTATATAATGCGTCGTGGCTTCATTGTTGAGAAGAGACTATTGTTGTTAATGTTGCTGGTGTGTCTAGATTGTGGAGTGGTCTATTGTTCTTCATGACCCATGTTGTCGGTTCCTTCTGTGTTTTCTTCCACTTTTGCTTTGTTGTGTCTCTTTCCCTTGCATACAAGTTGAGAATTTGTTCTTCCCATTTTTCTTCCTGTGTAAGTTCTCCAGCAATTACATTGGGGATGGTGTGTGTTGTGAGTTCAGCGATGTCAGTGGGTTTTTCATTTTCACATTCGTTGGATGAATTTTCCCTTGTCCATGCTGGGGGTGTGGCTTCTTTCCAATTGTGCACTGTGTAGTTGTTTCCATCGTTTCTTTGTGATTTTGGGGCTATTGTATTCCCCTTGTTTTGGTTTGCTTCTTGGTTGCTAAGGTTATCGGGATTGTTGCTGAGTTGTTTTGTCCATGCTAGGGACAAGCGCAACTCTGAAGCATTGTTTGAACTGAACTGTGTTTCACCCTTTGGTTTGGGGTTGTCACCCTGTTGACTTCATCTTCTTCACAGAGCTATGAATTGTTTGTTTTTCTACGATATGCAGTGGTTGGTCTTCCAACTCTTGAGAGTAGGATTAGAGGATGAGAATGCTTGATAAAATTGGTGTTTGAGGTCACCATCTTAGCATTTATCCTTTCCTAGCTCCTTGACGGCCCGATAAACCCTATTTTGTGGGCTTAGCTGATTTGTGTATCTTGGCTATGTGTAAGCCTACTTTGACCCTTACTCCTTCAGGAATGATGCCCAGCTCAGGGGTGGCAGTGTTGCTGAGAGATTGATGAGCATGCTGGCCTATGGTTGGGTGGAACGTTGTAGTGATGTAGATGGTTGCAGGATGAGTTATTATTAGATGAGTATTCTTAACTATTTCATATCTGCATTTGTATTTACTGATGATGAATATGATGAACATATGCCATGCTTGAATGAATGTATGTTTGCTTCCGCACGTACATGAAGGATTATGCGTCTTAGTATGTATTATGTTTAAGATTTTTATTTTAGTATTATATTCCTGTTTATGTTCATGGGCTATTTGTCCGTATGTTTTTATGTTAGTAGTGTCCTCTTCATCGGTCAGAGGGTCAGGGACTTTACAGAGTTGTTCTACATTTATCAAGGCCATGCTATACACATAATGTATGCAGCTTGTATGACTTGAATAGAAGGTTTATCGTATTGGTAATGCTAGACCATGGCTCATATTCATGCTATGAGCCATACACCTTCTCGCCAAACCTGTCACCTGCAACCACAACAAAACAATGAGAATGAGAAGTATGATTAACCATAGTAAGAAACAAACCAATGACAACATAGTGAAACTGAATGATACCATACCTTCTATGCTGCGGAGGTCGCCTTCACCAACTACGCAGAGTCGAGACCAAAGAACCAACAAACAAAACTAAATGAAAATCCCATCATGGATCCAAAACCTATGTTTGGGCTGCCAGTATCCCCAACATGCATTAATGGGACTAGTCTCATGTTCATTATCAAACCCAAAGCGCACATCTCTATACTTGGTGATCATTTAAAATTCGCTAGTCTCCATTCCATGAAGAGTCTTAAAGCCCTACGTGTAAAGTTTAAAATTTGTTATATAATTCACCACCCAAATCTTGCTACAAGGTATAGTATGAAACGTATACAATAGGATTAATCCCTAAACTATTGCTTATCCATTTCCCTAAGCATTAATCTTAGAACCATGGCATATGAAATATGCCATGGTAAGCTTGTTAATTAAAAGTACAAAATTGAATTTTAACCAATGTTTATAAACCTGCCAAGAACAATACAATTATATGTTAATACTTTCAATAAAATAAACATGAAATACAAGTTAAAAAATATGAATAGTTGATCAGTAATATACAAAGAATAATTAGTGTCACTTAGACAAACAGTCTAGGTCTTATAAAGAATAAGCGAGGTAATTATTGTGTCATCAAAATGAGTCTATAAGAAGTAATAATAATAAACAATAGGTGTCACTAGCTGCGAGCATAAGTACACATGCACATAAACAAGTTAAGAGTTCTTTAGTTCCTTATAACTAAGTAAGCGTTATAGACAAGTAGGAAATTTTAGCTCTCAGGAATTTACATGGGAGAACCAGTCGTGCTACTCTGTTGAGTTGGTTTCCAATAACAATGATAAGTTAGAACCATCTAAACATAAGTAAACATAGTATGAATTTAATGAAGAAAATAATCATGTAACGACACATACACATCAATGTATAACCATAAGAATAATGTAGTAATCAACATTATGACATCTTAAGTAAAACACGGTAATAATCATAACTGAAAGTAATATCATATAACGTAGGAATAGCTTACGACCAAATCGTGGTACATTATATTTCTCAAGTTCAATAATGTCCAGCATAGGTAGTTTTTACTAGCCTAATAATTTTTATTTTTATTTCAATTTTTGGGGACATTATAAGTGGTATCGAAGCTCAGTTTCAATACAGAGAGATCTATGGGAACACCAAGCATTCACTACAAAGAAATTAAAGTATGTTATTAAATTTTGTTACTAAGAGAAATTTTCATGTTATTAAATTTTTTTGAAATTTATAGGAATTTTTACAGAACAGTTCGCATTATGAATACTGAGGAAGATAATATGTGACAAGGAAAGATGAACACCCCCACCTTGGAGGCAAAACTAGTGGTGGAATTAAATTTTGATATTTTGAAGACTATACATAGTCTTTAAGCAGAATTGAAAAGTTTCAGAGAAGATAGTCTAAACGAAAGAAAATAACAACAAGCTATAAATGAAGCACTACTAAGAAATATGACGGGAGGAATCCCGTAGAGAAATCCTACTCAGTCCACAGACAGATCGAAAAGAGAAACTTACCATAAATATGCCAACAACTCACGAGAAGAAGAAAAGAGAAACGTACCCTTGAAGCACCCAAAGAAGACCATCATAGTCCTTCCAATGATGATTCTATTTCCCCATGTAGAAAGAAACAAAGAAGCGATGAAAGTCTTCAAGGGGGATTTGGAAAAATAAGAGCCCCAACCTATGAAAGCGAAGTAAACACTAGGGAAAAAGATGAAGAATGTATGTTGGGTATTAGAATATAATTTGAAGTGCATAACAACTCAAGTTAGATGAAGGCCCGACTTGCCATCTATAATTTTAATGGTGAGGTAGTGAGGTGGTGGAGAAATTTAAAACACACCAAGATAGATGAGCTAAGAGAAATACATTGGGATAACTTCTGAAAAATATTCCAAGAGAAATGTATGTCAGATAGGTTCTTTGACTAAAAGGTAAGAGAGTTTCACAAACTACGTATGGGGTCCATGACTATGGACGCTTTTATTAACATATTTCTATATCTATTACATTATGTACCATACATTAAGGATGAAAAGGTAAAGATCCAACAGTTTTTAGGATGTCTCCCTCCCAACTTTCGGGAAAGGATTGAATTCGACATGCCAAAAAATTTGGAGACCGTGTTGCACAAGGCCAAGCTCTTCTATGAGCATGGGAAAATATGGCAAGAGAACATGAACTGAAAGAGATACAAGTATAAGAACTTTTCCGATAACCGCAAACCTGGGTTTAACCCACACGCACATAGAAATCAGAATAAAAACTTTCCATCCAACAAGAACTTCAACAAATCTAGTACAAATCCATAGGTACCAGTTCCTAATGTTAACAAGACAATAGCAATTGGAGCCAGTGCTACCTCACTACAGATCAAGTGCTGGAAATGCAACGGGCCTCATTATGCCTGAGATTGTAAGAAAAAGACAAATGGGGTCTTGCATAACTTACAATAAGACCAACCATCAAGGACATAGCAAGAACACCATGGATTTATGCAGCATTGGATGGCCGATAGGGAGACCATCAAGATACCATGGTTGAGATAGAAGGTAAGATATTGAACCGTTCTATTTCAATACTTATTGATCCTGGTGATTTCTGGAGCTATATTTCGCCTAAAATTGTTGATGTATGCAAACTAGGAAAAGTAAATAATGATCATCCTTGGTTGGTACAGTTAGCCACAGATACAAAACAGAACGTTTCAGAAATAGTTAAATATTGTTAAGTAAACCTGAATGGTTTTGTTACAAAGGTAAACATGAAAATCCTATCCTTAAGATAGTACGAGATACTTATAGGCATGGACTAGTTGGAACACCACCATGTCATGATTGATGGTTTACACAAGTCAATATTGTGTATTGATATACAAGGGAACCAAGTGAAGGTTCAAGGCATTCCAAAAAAAAAATCGTAAGGGAAATATATGCCTTACAAGTGAAGAAATGTGTTAGGAAAGGTTGCAAGTTGTTTGCAGTAAACATTCGAGACATAGAGGGAACAACACATAGAATAATTTCTTGTTCTTGAAGAATTCAAGGATGTGTTTCCCGAAGAAATCCCAGGATTGCCTCTGAAACAAGACCTAGACTTTTCCATTGAACTGACACTGGGATTAGTTCCGTCTTCCAGATCCCCTTACTATATGAGTGCACCGTAATTGGTGGAACTTAAACTACAATTGTAGGAGTTGATAGAGAAAGGGTATATCTAACCCAGTGTGTCCCCTTGGGGAGCAACGATACTGTTAGTAACGAAGAAATACGGTATGATGCAGATGTGCATTGATTACCGTGAGTTGAACAAAATGACTATCAAGAATCGTTATCCACTCCCTAGGATCGATGACTTTCTCGATTAGGTGGGACAAGAAAAAATATTTTCAAATATTGACCTACAATTCGGGTACCTTCAAGTACAGATTCACGATGAGGATATTCACAAAACTACCTTTTGTACCAGGTACAGGCACTACGAGTTTGTAGTGATGTCATTCAGGTTGACCAATGCACCCACGAACTTTATGTGTATGATGAACAACATATTCGGTAATTATCTGGATAATTTTGTTCTGGTCTTTATAGACGACATCCTAGTTTATTCCAAGAATAAAGAAGAACACGAAGAACACCTTCGCATAGTACTACAAGTGTTGAGAGAACACCATATTTACACTAAGTTTAGTAAATGTGATTTTTACAAACCAAAAAATATAGTACTTAGGTCACATTATCTCTGATATGGGGATAACTGTGGATCCAAAAAATATTAAATCCATAAAGAATTGGACTACCCCTACTGGTGTAACTGACATTAGGTCATTTTTGGGATCAGCCGGATATTATTAAAATTTCATTGAGAACTTCTCAAGAATCGTTTGCCCCATGACCGCTTTACAAAAGAAATCAAATAAGCTCTTATGGACTAAGAAGTGTGAATAAAGTTTTAAAAATCTTAAACAGCTTTTGATGACCGCAGCAATACTGCGAATTGTAGATCCCCATGGGTATTTTGTTATTTGCATAGATGCAAGCATAGACGGACTTGGAAGAGTCCTCTTGCAGAACGATCACGCGGTCTGTTATCAATAACAGAATTTAAAAGAGCATGAGAATAAATACCCCATGCACAATCTTGAGTTAGCAACCATCATCCACACTTTGAACATGTGGAGGCACTATCTCATGGGAAGGAAGTTCCTTCTAAAGATAGATAATATGAGTTTGAAATATTTATTCGATCAACCAAATATGAATGTAAGGGAAGCCAGGTGATTGGATTTCCTTAGTGGGTACCATTTCGAGCTAAAGCACATCAAGGGCAAAGAGAACAAGGTTGTCGATGCTTTGAGCCGACGAACTCATATGATATATGAGGTGACTTTGAGTCAAACCGATGCATATTTTCATGAGAGGATTAGAATGGCCAATAGAGTTGACCCTTTCTATGTACAAATCCCCTAGAAATTTGAAGAGGACAGGTTGTTTCAACAACGAAAAGAATACAAGGTAGACGAATCCATACTACTATGGTCCAAGGATAGATTGTATGTTCCAGAAGGAGGAGACATTTGGTCTAGAATCCTCATGGAGTTTCATCAGGAACCCTACTCAGGGCACTTGGGATATCAAAATATAATATTTGTCGCCAAGAGACACTTTTTATGTCCTAAGTTAAAGTTCGACATTACAATGTTTATCGCGAAATGTCAGGAATGTCATCTAGTCAAAGTTGAGCATCGAAATCCTTCGGGATTGCTACAACCATTACCCCATCCAGAATGGAAGTGGGAGGTCATTAGTATGGATTTTGTCATCAGTGTACAAAAAAGTAAGAAGCAAAATAATTTTACTTTTGTATTAATTGACAAGTTGTCAAAAGCAGCACACTTCATTCCTGTGAAGTTGACCTACAAGGCAGTGAACATTGTTGATATCTTGTAATATACCGTTTATTGGACCTAACACTTATAGGCATGTGCCTATTGATTATGATGATTATATTGATGTTTTATTTTTATATTGGGTTGAAGACCCCAATGCATATGAACATGATAATTTGTTTTATATATTGGGCATAAGCCAATTATTGATGATATATATATGATTGATTGTGTTTGGCATGGACCCTAAAGTACATGATTGATGAGATGTTTTGTGTTGAGAGAGAAGCTCTATAACACATGAGAATATAATTGGAAGTGTTAAGAATAATCCCTCGTTCCTTCCATGTTAATGTTGAGCATAAGCTGTGGAGAATCGGATCTTTAGCCATTGTATCCCTAGTTGTATCGTACAAGTACACCCTAGCATTAGTGTTGAGTGAAGAGCTCTAGAATTGCACTGAATTGTAACTCCATTTTAAAGCGTTGAGTATGGGCTTTGGTAAGCGCTAAGGGTCACTGAAAAGAATTTGATAATTTCTGAGTGAAAACGGCTCGATAAAACTATTGATCTCATCATACCTATGTATAAGTGATTAAATGAAGTTTTGAATTTTTGTGTTCAAATCAAGTACTAAAGAGATACCATGTTATACAAGGGTAATCCAACATGCAAGGATGTTTAGATATTCCTATCCTAGTAGACCTAAACCATATGTTGATGTAGTTGTAACTTCGGAATGTATTCACCTATGTATCTTATGTCTTGTACCTCAATGTTTATTTTGGGATGTGTCTGTAATGTAATTGTGTCATGTCATGCCCTAATGTTCCGATCGAGAGGATCTATAATGTAAACAAGTCATGTCAAGTCATTGTGGGTAACCCTCCTATTGTCTAAGAGTTAAAGTCCCTGCAGTTCTAGGGTACTAGGGTTATTAGACTCACTTAGTGAAGTCGGCCCTAGTTGGTTTTAGTCAAGTTGGGAATTAGAATAAATAGAGAGTGAGCCTATCTATTTATCAAACACTCACTCACACTCAGTTGTAGCGCATAGCTAAGGAAGAAGAAGACACTAGGGCTAGGAAGAAAGAGGTTACTGTTGTCGGGAGATCATCTTACTATTTTGGGTTTTTATTCTTGGTGTTGATTCTATCTCTAAGAAATTTGTGGATTTTCTCCATTTATGGTTTCCCCAAGGAAAAAAATTGTGTTCATTGTATCTTGTGTTTGATTGTTGTGCTTGTTGTTCTCTCCATTAAAGATCCTAATGTTATGCTAGCTTAATGTTAAAAATCTAATATGGTATCAGAGCTAACCTGAGAAGAAGACACTGTGCAGCTGTGAGAACAAGGGATTCCTACTTTGTGGATCTTCCTCCACATATTTTCAGAAAAAGAAGGTTGTATTAACTCTCCTCCTTAGGGCGCATCTTTCTATCGAAGCAGAATCCAATTTTGAGGTTTTTCAGTTTTGGACTCGACACTGCTACCGAAAATTAGGGCTTTTCACATAATAGGAATTTTTTAGTGAGCCCTGGCTTGGATTGATATCCTCCCCAAAATTGAATTTAGGGATCAAATTCAAAGCATTTGGTTGGACAGAACTCCGAAAAAGAAAAACCCTAATCTGCTCCTGAACCAGCACTACATGAATTTAGCTCCAAATTCATATCTGACAACTTGAACTCGTAAGATCTAAATTTTTTGTATTTCCATTTGAGGTTATTAGTTAATATGTCTCATCACACCAAGATTGATGAAAATCTTGAGGAAGCTGATAACTTCCAAGCTTGGAAGTATAGGATCTCCCTGGTCCAGGAAGAAAATGAGTTGGACTCCTATATCAATGAGGAGGTTTCAGTTCTAGAGGGAGATGAGGCTAAGGCCTTACATAAGAAGAAGATGGTTATGGAAAATAGGATCATTGTTGATTCTATCAAGGATCACCTCATACCATAGGTGTCCTCCCTCAAGACACCTAAATCCATGTTTGATGCCCTAACCAAATTGTTTGAAGGGAAGAACATAAATTGAAAGATGACTCTAAGAAATCAACTAAAGAATGTGAAGATTTAGAATGCAGAAACCATCTAGTCTTACTTCATAAGAGTTTCTCAAATCAAAGAACAACTGGAAGAAGTAGATGAAGAAGTGGAGAATGCTGAGATTGCAATGATCACCTTGAATGGTCTCCCTAGATTGTGGGACTCCTTTATTCAAGGGATTTGTGTGAGAAATAAGTTAGTCAAGTTCAACAGACTATGGGAAGAATGGTCTCAAGAAGAAGCTTGGATAGCAGCTCGAGAAGAAAAGATGGGAAGTGAAGATCAAGCTCTCATAGTACAATCCAAGAAATACAGACCCATCCATCACAGAAGTAAGTACTCTCATTAAAATAATAACTCTAGAAAGCCTAGAGATTTGTCTAAATACATTTGCTATACATGTGATGAAAAATGACATTTTGCTAGAGATTGTCCTAAGAATAAAAGTATCTCTCACAAGAAGAAGCGAAACAAGAGAAGACATCATGCTCATGCTGCAGAGGATGATGAACCTTCCACAAAGAGAAAAACACAAGTCAGTGATGATTCATCAAGTGATTAAGAATATGTTTTGATTTTCGTTCTCATGGGAACTATCACACATGGAAGCAATGATTGGCTTATAGACAGTGGCTCTTCCAAGCACATGATAGGATTCAAGGAATCCTTTGTGAAATTATTTGAACATGAATCACCTCACAAGGTGCAACTTGGAGATGACTGCCAGTATCCAATAAAAGGTAGCGGGTAATCCTCATACAAGATAGACTCTAGAAAGTATATGACAATGAAGGAAGTATTGTTTGTACCAGGACTAAAGAAGAATCTTCTCTCGGTATATGCATTAGATGCAAAAGGAATGAGGGTTGCATTTATAGATGGTAAAGTCATCATGTGGAAAAAAGGAAAGACTATCGATGATGCAGTAGTGATTCAGGAACAAGAGGGAGGCTTATACAAATTGAAGGGTCATCTAGAACAAGCCTTGGTCCATGAAATAGTAGATCCAAATGAACTTTGGCATAGAAGGCTTGGACATGTGCATTACTGAGCACTACCACTTGTAAGCAAAGTTGTTGAAGGTTATCCAGAAATGCACACAAAACATGAAGGTGTATGCAAAGGATGTGCAAAAGGGAAAAACAAAAAGAAGACATTTCCAAGTAGCGAAAGCAAGGCAAAAGGAATCTTGGAAATCATCCACTCCAATGTATGTGGTCCAATGTCATCCAGTTCACTAAGCGGGTATGCATACTATGTTTCTTTTATTGATGATTTTTCTAGAAATGCATGGATATACTTTATGAAGAAAAAGGATGAAGTATTCAATAAGTTGAAGGAATTGAAAGCCTTGATCGAGAACCACACTGAAAAGAAGACCAAGACCTTTCGATCAGATAATGGCAGTGAATTCACTTCGAATGAATTCAAAGGGCTATGTAAAGAATCAAGGATTAAGAGGGAGTTGTCCAATCCTTATAATCCACAACAGAATGGGATTGCAGAAAGGAAGAATAGAACTATCATGGAAGCTGCAAGAGCAATGCTTCATGATCAAGATGTTCCTATGCATCTTTGGGCAGAAGCTGTCAGAACAACGGTGTATGTACAGAACCGTACTCCACACAGGTTACTTGAGAACAAGAATCCTGAAGAAGTATTCTTGGGAAAGAAACCAAAATTTAGCCATCTCATAATATTTGGTTGTCCTGTGTACATACACATTCGAAAATAAAAGAGGATGAAGTTAGATCCTTCAGGAAAGAAGGGTATATTTGTGGGATACTTTGAAAGATCAAAGACTTACATAATATACTTCCCAGGGTTCAAGAAGATTGATATTAGCAGAAATGTAACATTTGAAGAAGACTCAGCCTACATCAAATCAATGAAGAAACCAAATGAAGAACCTAAAGAAACAAGAGAACCCATAATTCATGATACAATCATGAACGAAGAAATTCAGGTAGAAGATCGAGAATTTGAAGAACCTCAAGAAACTGTAGATCCACCTCTCGAGAAGAATCCTCATAAGAGGAAACCTACTTGGGTACATCAAATTATCCAAGGTGCAAAAAAATATGGAGCTTCAGAAGAAACACCCAGAGGAAGAAAGAGAACTAGATCATGTTCAAGTTATGTAGCCTTACTATGTGACATTATTGATAAAGAACCTTCCAACTATGAAAAAGCGGCAAAACAGAAGAATGGAAGGATGCTATGATTGAAGAGTATCAATCAATCATGAAGAATGATGTTTGGGATGGTGTCCCAAGAATAGAAGGGAAGTCCATTGTAACTTCCAAATGGAAATACAAGATCAAACATGCTAGAGATGGAAGCATAGAAAAATATAAAGAAAGATTTGTGGCTTGAGGTTTCTCCTAGAAATAAGGAATAGATTATGAAGAAACCTTTGCACTTGTAGCTAGATACACTTCCATCATATCAGTACTTTCTCTAGCTGTAGTGATGAAATGGAAGATACACCAGATGGATGTCAAGACTGCTTTCTTGAACGATGTAGTGGAAGAGGAAGTATATGTAAAGCAGGCACTTGGTTTTGACACACATGACAAAGATTCTCATGTATGTAGATTGAAGAAATCCCTGTATAGTTTGAAATAGGCACCCATGACATGGTACGGTAGAATTGATGGTTTCCTATCCAGTTTGGGATTTACCAAGAGTAAAGCAGATTCCAACCTTTACTACAAGGTTGAACATGGAAAACCGGTGATACTCCTACTCTATGTGGATGATCTATTTATAATAGGTATGGATGGGTTGATTTCTGTTAGGAAGAGGAAACTTGCTGCTGAGTTTGAAATGAAAGACTTGGGTATGATGCACTATTTCTTAGGCATAGAGGTGTGGCAGAATGCGAATGGAATATTCCTTGGACAAGGGAAGTATGCAGTAGAGATCCTAAAGATATTCGGGATGATGGACTGCAATGCCATAACAACATGTATGGCATCAAACCTGAAGCTATTGAGTGATGCTTCATGAGAAGCAGTTGATGCTACGATGTATCATCAGATGATTGGGTCCTTGATGTACCTGATGAATATGAGACCAGATATTTGCTTTTACTTTGAACACCTTGAGCTAGTTCCTTACAGATACGAGACATTTTCACTGGATTGTTGTAAAGCATATTTTGAGGTACCTGAAGGGTACTGTTGATTATGGGCTAAAGTACGACGAAAATCAGAAGATTAACCTAGAAGGTTATGTTGATTTAGATTGGGCAGGTAGTTCCATCGATAGGAAGAGCACTTTAGGATGTTGCTTCAGTATGGGATTAGGTGTGATCTCTTGGTTTAGAAGGAATCAATCCTATGTGGAACTGAGTACAGCTGAAGCAGAGTATGTTGCAGCTTGTCCGACTAGTTGTGAAGTAGTATGGCTAAGGAAGCTATTGTCTGATTTATTTGTTCTGCAGATGGATGCTACTTGTATACATTGTGACAATCAGAATTGTGTAAAGTTGTCATAGAATCTAGTGTTTCATGACAAGTCGAATCATATCAAGATCAAGTATCACTATATCATGGATATGGTGTAGAGAGGAGCAGTGAAGCTCCAGTATGTTGCGATGGAGGAACGGATAGTTGATGTATTGATGAAGCCATTAGCTAGAGTGAAGTTTGAGTACTTCAGGGAGAAGCTTGATGTTCTCCTAATTGAGGTTTCCTCCAAGGGAAAATGATGAAGTCCGAGAGCCATTCAAACATGGTGAGAGGATTAAGTTCCTTCCATGGTAAGATGTAAGGGCTGAGCCCTTCTGTCATGGTGAGAGGATTTGGTTCCTTACATGTCAGATATGAGTGCTAAGCCATTCTGATGTGATTGTAGGATTGGTACCTACATGATCAGATGTAAGGGATAAATTCCATTCTTTGAATGGAGGCACCTAGTCAGTTACCAAAAAAACTCACTATGGGACTGAGGGCCATTCTGATATGACTGTAGGATGTAGTCTTACAATGATCATATGTGAGCGCATGGCCATTTTGATGTGATTGAGGGATGTGTCCCACTTGATCAGATATAAGGGCTGATGCCATTCTCTGGGAGAATGGAAGCACCTGGTCAGTTACCAGGAATCCTCAGTCTGGGATTGAGAGCCCTTTCAATGCAGTTCTTTCAAGCATGGTCGGATGTAAGTACAGAGCCCTTTCAATGCGGTGCTTTCAAGCATGGTTGAATGTAAGTTCTGAACCTTTTCGATGCAGTGCTTTTGAGCATGGTCGACTATAAGTGCTGAGCCTTTTCAATGCGGTGTCTTTGGACATGTTCGGATGTAAGTACAGATCCCTTCCAATGTGGTGTGCTTGCACATGGATGGATATAATTTTTGAGCCATTCTGGCACGATGTGTTTACACATGTTTAGATGTGAGTGCCAGGCCTTTCTGACAAGATGAGGTCATATCTGAGTGTTGGGCATGCCTTTTCGATAAGATGAGGTCAGATGTAAGAGCTGAGTAGGCCATTCTGACTTAAGTGTCAGATATAAGCACTAATGAAGGCCTACATGAATGGCAGGCCTACAACCAACATGAAAAAGGGATGGCTCTGTAGAACTTCCTGTGACGATAAGAATCGAGAGATAGCACCGTTGATGATGATCCAGACTTGATGATAATCCAGATCAAGTAATGATCCAGATGAGTTGATCTAGACTTGATGATGATCTAGATCAAGTGATGATCCATAGTTGATGATGATGCAGTGATGATCTAGTGGTTGTGATGATCCAGATTCTGTCATGAAGAAGACTTGAAGATGAAGATGACTTGAAGATGAAGAAGACTTAAAGACGAAGATGACTTGAAGATGAAGAAGACTCAAAGATAATGATGACTTGCAAATGATGAAGACTTGAAGATGAATACAACTTGGAGATGAAGCTGATGAGATGATCCAGTCAATACAGAGAAGAAGACCAGTGCTTAAAATTGTGTCGAAAGAATACATTCCTAGTTAAGAGGGAGTGTTGATGTAATTGTAACTTCAAAATGTATTCACCTATGTATCTTATGTCTTGTACCCCGATGTTTATTTTGGGATGTGTCTGTAATGTAATTGAGTCATCTCATGCCTCGATGTTTCGATCTGGAGGATCTATAATGCAAAAAAGTCATGTCAAGTCATTGTGGGTAACCCTCCTATTTTTTAAGGGTTCAATTCCCCGCAGTTCTGGGGCACTAGGGTTATTAGACTCACCTAGTGAAGTCATCCCTAGTTGGGTTTAGTCAAGTTGGGAATTAGTATAAATATAGAGTGAGCCTCTCTATTTAGCACACACTCACTCACACTCAGTTGTAGCACATAGCTGAGGAAGAAGAAGACACTGGAGCTAGGAATAAAGAGGTTACTACTGTCAGGAGATCATCTTACTATTCGGGGTTTTACTTTTGGTGCTAATTCTATCTCTGAGGAAGTTGCGAGGTTTTATCCATTATGGTGTCCCCGAGGAAAAACAATGTGTTCATTGTCTCTTATGTTTGATTGTTGTGCTTGTTGTTATCTTAGTTAAATATCCTAATGTTATGCTAGCTTAATGATAAAAATCTAACACCATCTACTTTCGAAGTGATTTGGTCATAAAAAATAGAGGTTGTATTTGTCCTGAATTGTTAATGCTGGTAATTTAAAGTATGCCGGTTCAGCCATTAAAGGAGCTTCAAAAAACTACTTGTATGAATTCTTGGTATGTCTAATTCAGTTCTAGCATAGGTCTTGGTTGCTTTATGTAAAGGTTCATAGTGTATTTATAACCCTAGAAATGGCTGTCGTGTCTATATCTTCTAGAGTTTACATTTCTTAAAGTATAGCCCTAGGCTACAAATTATATCTTATGCTGTATTCACCAAGGTTTATTCAATTAAATTTGTTTCTATATTTATCTTCATTAATTAAACTATGTTTAATGAAAATTAGGTTTTGTTTCAGATTACTATATAGTTGTTCTTTTAACCTTGCTTACACTACTCACATATTCCATTTGTCAGTAGAGACATGTTGTAGATTAAAATAGATTAATCTTAGAAGTAAGTTTTAATTACATATAAGTATAGACTTACAATCTAGATAACCTAAGGTACTACCTACAAACTGAACTACTATGTGTATATCTAAACATATATAAACATCAAATATAAACGAATTTGAAGGCTATCTATAATTATTCTACATTAAAATATAAGATAATTAAACCATTAAAGACCTTTCAAGGTCTGCACCATTAATTATCTCCTATCTACTAAATCATTCCATTAAATAACATCATCATAAATAAATGAACAAGAAGTATCATGACCATTCTTTTGGTCCAAGATTCACATCTATGTTCCTATACTAAATCCAGAGTCCTAGTATTTAAAATAAATAGCATTGTAATGACCTGCAAAAATCATTTAAAGGTCACATCTAATATCTCTCATAAACAATCTCATATAAATTAAGTAAGTAAAACAAATTAAAGAACTCTGCAATTTATAAAGCAACCCAAGTCGCAGGCCTCATTAAATCAACCATAACATTTACAAAAACTGTAACAAATAACATAACTATGCAAGTCTTTTGATATAACAAATTAAACACCATATCACACATAGGAAACACTTTCATTTATAATCCATAAAAGAATCTCTACACAGTTCCAAATAATTACAATAGGAACAGAAATTGAATCCTATGGGAATACAAGCCCAAATGACATATATAAAGTAAAAAGTACAATTCATTACATCAACCATGAATAGGATTCAAACCTTGTGTGTATTGTTTACCAAGGCCTCGCTATACATACTTTGTATGTGGGATACATTAATAAAATCAATACTATTAATAAACAACCAATTACGCTAAAGCTAAGTCGTAACACTTAAGCTCTTCTTCTGCATAGTAAGTTGTGGCCTCAGCTAAATTACATGAACACACATGCTAATAAAATCAACACAGTGAATCCTTACATAAGAGGTCATAAGACCCTCATCAAGCCATGCACAACATTGTCCTAAGCCATGTCTTGTAAAGAATAAAATACATAGTTTATATAAACTAAAAACGAGCATTGTCAACATTTCCCCTCAAGCAAAGAAGGCCATCATGGTTTATACCCATGGCTCCTTCACAACCCACATTATACTCTAAACTAACGAAATGATAAACAGTAATGCAACCTTCTGAAGCTATGCGCACCATCTACATAAGCTAAGCTACGACTTATCAAATTTAAAATACAAACGTATTACACAGTAAAGGATTGAACAAATCAAGCTATTGCAGCAATCGTGGGAGGGATCATGCCGTACATGGCATGGCCTCAACCCTTGCGTTGTCAAATATTACAGCGAAGATCTAATTAAAGCATTTATACACAGTCCATTAACGAAGGAGAAATGCCACATTATAACCCACAATATTAAACCAATAGCGGGAAATAATTCAAAACATACATAGTAAGCATAATAACCATTTATATTTCATAAACACAAAGTATATATTATGCACAGGAATGCCAAAAGCATGAGTCAAGTAATTACACAGTCGCGCCATGGGCTTTGGCACCATTGGAAGAAATGGTGTTTCCCACGCATAAAATCCCTAATCCATAATAGAATTGACATAATAAATATTTACATAGAGACAGTGAGAGGACAAGTTTGCTTCATAGCCCAAAACTCCATGCTAAACAGTTAAAAACCCAAGTGTGGTGACACAGGCCAGAAGGCTCATCAAAATCCCATAGTAAAGCCCCAAACCAAAATGACGAAACCAAATGTAGACAGAATGAGAGACAACAAGTGTAGGCTTATTTGGAAAGGTTTACCTTACACCTTAACGCCACATTCAAACCAATGACAGATCTTGAGCCACAATGCTCTTCACCATCCAGTGGCACCTGCAAACACCCAAGCGAAACCATGATGAGAAGTATGAAAATGAAAGGAGCCACAAAACAAAAAAGAATCATAGAAATAAAGTCCAAAATGAAGCATACCTTCGAAGCCTGGAATTTTCCTCCATTTCCTTTGCACAAATCCAATACCAAACCCCAAAAAACCAAGCAAAATGACAAGTCCATCGTGAGCCAAGCCTTGATCAAAACCAGGATATAAACCCGATCTGGAAAGAGGATTTCAAAATCTAACCCAATGGCGGTTATGTCCCAATCTACTAATGATCTAAATCGCAACAATCAAATATATCTATTGGTTTTTCCACAATTCATCGTATTCTAGATAGGAAATCAAAATTCAAAGTTAAATCAAATAGCAATGCATTTCTTTTCCAAGCAAACATTGATCACTAACAGCATTTTCCAAAATCAGTAATCTAGCTTCCATTGCTAATCTCAGGCAGCATAATTCTGAGATCCACAAGGCGTCGAGACCCCGAGTTTATACTTTCACTCTGAGCAACCAGGTTCTAGATTTCCTTTTCTCTTCCCCCTTCAAAAGGAACAGAGCCTCTTCTTTTCCAAAATGGAGAGCTCCCTCCTCCTTTATAGAAGGAGCAAAAATCATTCTGCTAGATGCTAGTCTCATTCTCCTCAAATATCCCGAAGGTCTGCTCCTCAAACACATAGATCATTCTCTCATAATGCCAAGGTCCTTCTCGGCAGACATCATTTCCCTCACAAATGCGGAGACTTCCTTCTTTTCCAAACAAATTCACAACTTTATTAAATAACCATGTAAGGAACAGTTCTTCCCTAAGATGCGCCAAGCTTCCCACAAATCAAGGCAGTAAATCTACCATTAACTTTGCTGAGAGATGTCTCCCTTAATTTTGCAATCAGGTAACCACCTCTGTGGCATGCATCTAACCCAAACATAGTATTTTTTCCTTACTAAAAATATTTCCTTTTTTTTAAATAAATATATTAGTTANTGTATGTATGTATGTATGTATGTATGTATGTATGTATGTATGTATGTATGTATGTATGTATGTATGTATGTATGTATGTATGTATGTATGTATGTAAACACCTATATATAATTTACTCCATATTTTACTCCAATATATGTCAAGTATAATATAAGCTTTTATATATTAGCTTAGGTAGATGGTATATCGCCATTTAATAATTAAACGCAGTTTGAAGATGATAACTTCCTTTATATTTTCAAGGACGCTATGATCTATAGTTCCTTTGACAATTAATTCCTTCGGTTTTTTTTCTCTTTTAACTCCTTGACTCTTTTATGTCGACATTAAAATGACCGAAACTCCCTCTATCATGGCTTAATCATAATAGGATCAAGTAACTAGGCTTAGTTGGGATAAATTTTCAGCAAAGTAGGATTCCCTTATAGGGTGAATCCTTATCTCTAACACTACCATAATCACGACGATATGTAAGATTACGGCATCGAATTATGGCTCCCTAACCATTCGTTTTTATCCCTAGTGGTTTTAGTTGTCTGTCGTTAAGTTGCGTCGAAGCCTTAAGTCTCCTAATTTTATCACTTAGGTAATTAACTCATGTAGATTTCTAGGTCTTGTTTCTGGTGGAGCCTTGGCCTTGAGATCACCAGAATCAAGTACAATAGACCTTCACAATTACAAATTATTTAGAGGTATGCAAGACGGATATTACATGTCTAAATGAAGGAACCTAGGAATTGGAGAGTCATATGCGGGAGGCATATCCAATTTTGTTCCATGAAGATTCAGATGATATTAAAGCAACATCAAGGACTACATTGAACTTAAGAGAGTGTTTTTGTAATGCACCTAGAACTAGAAACATTTTATTTTATAAAAAAAAAACATTACTTTAAAAGTTATTGTCAAGTTTTATGTTGTTGACCAACGATGGTCAAAGATGACTGTAATTGAAATATATTATTATTTAATAATTAAAAGAAGAGACACCTATCCAAATAGGGCTGTTTAATAGTGTCAATTGACCCATAAGGAGGAATGATCTGGTGGAGAAGGAAAAATGGACAAATGGCAACAACAACATTCACTTTCTAGTCGTTACACAAGGCAAATTCCTTATAATTGTGGTCATGTACCTAGGAAAGGATGAACGGAGGAGCTGGCTGACTAAATTACAAAACTAACCCAAATAACCAAGGAAGCATATATATGTCCATCAAATGAGAAGGAGGTTCACTACATTCTACATATTAGATCCTTGTGCATTGTTGGAAACTGAAAAGTTAGGCAAACAAGAGGACTTCGATGCGGAAAAAGCTAAAGTGAAATTCTAGAGTGTTGAGTGCAAGTGTGAATGCTAAGTTACATAGAGGACATAACATGTTTCTACACAGTATATTCGTCCTCGTGGTTCAGTGAACAGGTTTGGAAGTCCTAAAGCAAGTAATCTTGGCTACATTCAAGAGACGGATGGGAGGAACGATCTTCTTTGGGTGTTTGTCCACTTGGAAAGTTAAAGGTTCTATATTGTTACTCGTTGTTATCTTTAAAAATATTTTATATTTATTTATAAAGGATTTTTATGAATGTTGAAAGTTTCCCAAAACTATTATTTGTTTTTGTAATAAAGAAGGAAAGTATTTCTATTTCATGTAAATTATGATTTAATGAATGTTACTACTTACACATAATTTCATAGTAGAATTGATAGATTATCTTATAATATTACTATAATATATATATACCTTTACCTAATGTTAAGTGTAGTACATAGTTAGACATGACTAGCATTCTTTAGTTTTCTTGTAAACCTTTGATAGAGGGAATGTGCATTAATACAAATTTAACAATGCGTTAGCTATTATAAGACCAAAGGTTTAAAAACAATAAAAACATGATGAAACCATACAAGATAACCATACAAAGTGTAACCTAAGACAAAGCAAGAAGGACTCATTAACTTTTGAACACAAGTAAATTGATCATAAGACTTTAAAATATGTACATCAGTATAGTGTCATATGAATCATATATTGGAGTGATTATTTTTTGAATTGTTAAGTATCACTTTTATTTTCATTATAGGCCAAGTCTTAGGTTGTTAATGGATGGTAGGATTATAATAATTCATAAAATACATTGGTGCGACTATTCTCAATCTTCTTGTTCTTCCATATGAGATCATTTGGATAATCTTGCTTAGAGTGTCATATCAATCACATTTTAATCTTAAACTTGTGTGCAAACCATGGAGGGATGTAGTGAGTACCCCAATTTCTATAAGGATGGAATGACATATGGAACAAGTGAGCATTTGATATGTATCATTTAGTATTTATGGGAAAAGGGAGCTTTGAATACTAGCCGAATATTAGTGGCTATGCTAAAATTGCAATTATTTTTCAATGGCTATTTTATTTCAATTGAATTAAACCCTCCTAAGCTAAGTGTCTAGTACATCAATTATTAGTTGGTGTGGTGTATGCTCAGGTATACTCTAAATCTATATCAATATGTTTGTGTTCCTATATTAATCATGACTTTTCTTTAAGGTGTGATTAGTTGACATGGCATTTCTTTTAGATTTTAAAGAACAATATACATATTGTCCTTAATTGTTTAAAGTAAGATAGCTTATGAAAAAGCAAAAGATTGGTGTGCTACCAAAAATCATTGCAATATAGGATATTGTAGTTTATTTTTCAAGAAAATAAACATATTTTAAAGAGACAAGAGCATTAAAAAAATAGACAATTTACATTAAAAAAAAAAGGTATTACGACAATATTTAACACAATATTTTTTTAAAGTTTGTCAACTTAGAACCAAAAAAAATTGTTTAGCCTCTTATTTTAAATTATTTTCTAAAAGTATTGTTTAAATTTTTACATGTATAATTAAATTAAATAGTTTTCACTTTTATAATTAAATTCATTAATCCTTAAAAAAAACTTAAACAATTTAAAATTCAATTTATTTAAAATTAAAGTAAAAATAAAGAACAATTTAAAATTAAAGTATCTTAATCCCACTCTAATGTTTACCTTTTCTTTTACTTAGAGGGATAAAACCTTGAAATAAAGTATATCTAAAATTAAAATTAAAATTAAAAACCATCCCCCTTTTTTTAATGTTCTATTTCTCCTTGAAGAGGGTTTAATTCGTGCGGTCGGTGCTCCATTAAACGTTTAAGAAATTGTTGGTGGCCCAAACCCATTTGAAGGTTCACATTTTTTTTCTACACTAATTGGTGGCCCAAACCCATTTGAAGGTTTCGAGCAGTGAGTGCCCCCATTAAACCTTCGAGAAATTGACCTTTGTCTGAAGCTATTTTTGGGAAAGGTGTTTGGAGCATAAGACAAAACACTGCCCGTTCAAAGTCATTTCTGTTAGTCAGTGAAGCCAAATAAAGGCACCGTCCTCCTTTCCTTGACTTTTGCTGCTCCTGTTCCCCGTGCCCTGTTGATAAATTGTAAATATGAAGATTCCAGACAGCTGATGAATTAAATGCTTCTAGATGAAGCCACATGCTTATCCACTATCTAGAAGACCCCAGAAACCTCATGAATCTGCTGTATCATTTTCTATAAATATCAAATGTGTAAATGAAAAGTTCAGTTCAGCAAATACTCTGCTCCCTTGTTATAAGTCGGTCCTTTGTTTGTTAGAATATCTCTGTTTTGATAAGTTTATCTCTGTGCAGATATAGCTCTGTTTTATACAGTGTTGTTTGAATGCATCCTCTGTTTTACATAAACACCCAGTCACATATATTTATATGTTTGTAGAGATTGCAGGATTCACGAACTGTTGTTTCTCTCTAACCATGTTTGTAGGTGAAAGAGAAAAGGAAGAAGCTGCTTTAATGGTGGAGACATCATAAGAGGCTGTTGTATAGGTTGCAGTAGGCAGCTATAGGAATTACATTGCGAACAACTGGTATCAGAGAAGGTTCTGGAAGCTGCAGCATGGAGTTCACTACCACGAGTGACATGGAAAAGCTAAATGGGGCAAACTTTTCCCTATGGAAATCCCAAATGGAGGATATATTAATTTTGAAGGACCAGTTTTTACCAATTGAGGGATTGGCAAAGAAACCCTCAGGGATGACAGATGAGGATTGGAATAAGCTTGACAGGAAAGCTATTGCCACAATCCGTCAATACTTGGCTAAGAACGTTTACTTCAATGTGGCTGGGGAGAAGACAGCACAGGCTCTATGGAAGAAGCTGCAAGATTTATATGAGAAAAATACAGCTTCCAACAAAGTCTTCTTGATGAAGAGGTTGTATAACCTCAAGATGAAGGAGGGTGCTTCAGTTGCAGAGCACTTAAATGAGTTCAATATAATTACCAGCCAGCTTGCCTCCGTCAAAATTAACTTGGATGATGAAATCAGAGCCATCCTGCTCATGTGCTCCATGCCAGATAGCTGGGATAATCTCATGGTAGCCATAAGCACTTCAGCACCTGCAGGGACCTTGAAGTTTGATGATGTTAGCAGCAGTCTAATGAACGAGGAGCTACGATGGGATGGAAATCAATGACAGAAAACCATGGAGGAGAAGCTCTAAGCATAGCTGATCCTGGTAGGAAAATGGATCGAGGAAGACAGTGGTGTTCAAAATCCAGGGGCAGATCAAGATCGAAAAAATGAAGACTCACTTGCTTTCATTGTGGAAAACAAGGACACGTGAAGAAATATTGCTGGTTTTGGAAGAGAGAGCAAAAGGAGCAAAAACCGCAAAGGTCAGCCAACATAAATGAAGGTGAGACCACTGCAGTTGTTTCAGATGGTGATGTCCTATTTACTGTTTCAATAGAAGATGCATGCTTATATACTTCTGGTAGTAGCATAGATTGGGTCCTTGACTCCGGGGCATCTCATCATGTAACTCCATGTAAAGATAATTTTGTTTCATATGAAAGTGGTGATTATGGTAGAGTGCACTTGGGAAACAATCACCAATGCAATATTGTTGGAGTGGGAGATGTTAGAATCCAGTCAAAGGATGGACAAGACATCTTGCTGAAACAAGTCAGGCATGTCCCAGAAATGTATGAGCCTTATCTCAGTGGGACAATTGGATGATGAAGGTTGCTCCACAACCTTTGGCAAAAGTGGCTGGAAACTTTGTAAAGGGGTGTTGGGCATGGTTAAAGGAGCCAAGACAGAAACATTGTACACATTAACAACAACAACAAGGAAATCAGATGTGGCTGCTATTGCAAAAGAAGGAAGCTCGCCAGATCTATGGCACAAGCGCTTGGGTCACATGAGCGAGAAGGGCCTAAAAATTCTTCTTGACAAAAAATCTGCTTCCAGGTTTGAAATCCTTTGAACTTGATCTTTGTGAGCATTGAATATATGGTAGGCAACGTAGAGTGTCATTTATGAGAAGAGGACATGAAAGGAAATCAGATCTCCTAGAATTAGTACACTCTGATGTGTTTGGTCCAGTGAATGTGAAGTCCTTAGGAGGAGCTGCATATTTTCTCACATTCATAGATGATGCATCTAGGAGGGTTCGGGCTTACCCCATGAAAAGAAAAGATGAGGTAATTGGAACATTTCAGAAATTTCATGCTAGTGTTGAAAGAGAAACTAACAAGCTTCTCAAGTGTTTAAGGACAGACAATGGTGGAGAGTACTACAATGCATTCAAAGAATACTGTAACATGTTTGGCATAAAGCATGAGAAGACTGTCTCGGGTACTCCTCAAGAGAATGGTACTGTAGAAAGGATGAATCGCACTATCATGGAGAAGGTGAGGAGTATGTTGTCAAATTTAGGATTGGAAAAACACTTTTGGGAAGAAGCAGTAAGAACAGCTTGCTACCTCATCAACCGATCGCCTACTAGAGCCTTGGACAATGGCATTCCTGAAGAATTTTGGACTAGAAAGAAGGTAAATTACTCTCATTTGAAAATCTTTGGATGTGAAGCATTTGTGCATATTCCAAAGGAGCATAGAAGTAAGTTAGATAATAAATCAATGAGATGTATTTTTCTGGGATATGTTGATAGTGAGTTTGGTTACCGTTTATGGGATCCAGTCAATAACAAAGTCATTAGAAGTAGGGATGTCATATTTAATGAGTTAGAAATGTATAAGAGGCATACAGGTAATATGGAGTTCAAGAAAATCGTTGACAGGTTTGTAGAACAACAAGAAAATATCCCACCAATGTAAGAAGAAAACTATGAGTAGCATGCAGAACGTGGTGGACAGCAAGCAGGAAACAGTGGACAACAAGCAGACAATGATGGACAGCAAGAAGAAGGAATTTTGCAGCAGCCATTGCAAGAGGTCAAGGTGGAAAATATACCACCAGAGTTGGTTTGGAGGTCTACTAGACCTCATAAGCCTTCACAAAGGTATCCACCATTAAACTATGTTTTGCTAACTGATGATGGTGAACCAAGTTGTTTTCAGGAAGCCTGTGATGATGAGCATAGCAAGGATTGGAAGAAAGCTATGCAAGAAAAAATGGACTCCCTGTTGGAAAATAAAACTTGGGAGTTAGTGAAGCTTCCTAAAGAAAGAAAATCCCTACAAAACAAGTGGGTATACAGGATCAAGGAGGATGGTGAAGGCAAGAAGGAAAGGTACAAGGCAAGAATGGTGGTAAAAGGCTTTGCCCAAAAGGAAGGTATTGATTTCAATGAAATCTTTTCACCTATTGTTAAGATGTCATCTATTAGAGTTGTTCTTGGTCTTGTTGCTGCTTTAAATTTGGAGTGTGAATAGCTAGATGTGAAGACAACGTTCCTCCATGGAGAACTTGAGGAGGAAATTTATATGGAGCAACCGGAAGGATTCCAAGTAAAAGGCAAAGAGAACTTGGTTTGCAGGTTGAAGAAGAGCCTCTATGGGCTCAAACAAGCACCTCGTCAATGGTATAAGAAATTTGATGATTTTATGTTGAAGCATGGCTTCAGTAGACTAGAGGCTAACCATTGTGTTTATATCAAGAGGCATGACCAAGAAAAGTATATTATGCTATTGTTATATGTGGACGACATGCTAATTGTAGGACATAATAAGAACATGGTTAGCAAATTGAAGAAGGATTTGGGAAGCCAATTTGCAATGAAGGACTTGGGTCCATCACAACAAATATTGGGCATGAGGATCATACGTGACAGGAAAAAGAAAAGGCTATGGATGTCACAAGAAAAATATATTGAGAAGGTGTTAAACAGGTTCAATATGAAGGATGCCAAGTCAGTGGGCACACCTCTTGCAGCTCACTTCAAACTAAGTGTTGATTTGTGTCCTTGTGATGACAAGGAGAAAGAGGAAATGAGTAAGATTCCTTATGCTTCAGCAGTTGGTAGCCTTATGTATGCCATGGTGTGTACAAGAACGGACATTGCACATTCAGTGGGAGTAGTGAGCAGGTTCCTTGCCAATCCGGGCAAGAAACATTGGGAAGCGGTCAAATGGATTTTGAGGTATCTCAAGGGTACCAATCATCATTGTTTATGTTTTGGTAACATTGAGATTATGCTTGAAGGTTTTGCAGATGCAGATATGGCTGGAGATGTGAACACCAGGAAGTCCACTAGTCGTTGTGTGTATACATTTGCAGGTGCAGCAATATCTTGGGTATCTAAGCTACAAAAGGTAGTATCCCTCTCCACAACTGAGGCTGAATACATAGCTGCAACCGAGGCTTGCAAAGAGATGTTGTGGATGCAGCGATTCCAAGGAGAGCTGGGAATAAAACAAGATAAGTATGTGTTGCATTGTGACAATGAGAGTGCCATTCACTTGGCGAAAAATCCAGCATTTCACTCCAAGACAAAGCACATTGACCTGAGGTACCATTGGATTCGACAAGTACTGGAAGAAGGGCATTTACAGCTAGAGAAGATTCACATAGATGAGAATCCTGCTGATATGTTCACTAAAATTCTTCCAAAAAGCAAGCAAGAGCTATGTAGGAGATTGGTAGGATTGGGGGTGACTTGAGTTCATCTCCGGAGCAGCATTGAAGAAGCCTTCATTTAGCTTCAAGTGGGAGAATGTTAGTCGGTGAAGCCAAATAAAGGCACCGTCCTCCTTTCCTTGACTTTTGCTGCTCCTGTTCCACCTGCCCTATTGATAAATTGTAAATATGAAGATTCCAGACAGCTGATGAATTAAATGCTTCCAGATGAAGCCACATGCTTATCCACTATCTAGAAGACTCCAGAAACCTCATGAATCTGCTGTATCATTTTCTATAAATATCAGATGTGTAAATGAAAAGTTCAGTTCAGCAAATACTCTCCTCCGTTGTTATAAGTCTATCCCCTGTTTGTTAGATTGTCTCTGTCTTGATAAGTTTATCTCTGTGCAGATATAGCTCTGTTTTATACAGTGTTGTTTGAATGCATCCTCTGTTTTACATAAACAGCGAGTCACATATATTTATATGTTTGCAGAGATTGCAGGATTCAGGGACTGCTGTTTCTCTTTAACCATGTTTGCAGGTGAAAGAGAAAAGGAAGAAGCTGCTTTAATGGCGGAGACATCATAAGAGGCTGCTGTATAGGTTGCAGCAGGCAGCTACAGGAATTACATTGCCAACAATTTCCAACTTTCACATTTTATAACGCTCACGTTTTCATGAAACTGAAACTGAATTTGTAAAGTGGGTCAAAATCCAGTTCCAACGTTCACTTTTTGTTTATAACGTTGCAGTTTTTGAAAGCCTTCTTGGCAATTCAAAATTTATTGAACGTCAATTTTTCATAACGGTAGACTTTTCTTGTTATTTAACGAGGAGCTCATAATTTACCCTTCAAATTAGTCCTCCTCACCGATAATAAGGTAAAAAAACAATCGTTGTAGTTTTCTTAGCGGTTTTTCAAATTAGAATTATCTTGCATGTTGTAAAGAAGATTTTTGTAATTCTAACTCCTCACCTTTTATTTCATTTCAGGTAAATACCAATATCATGGTACGCAGATCACAGAGGTTGGCACTGCTGCGAGAGAAGGTAAAAAAGAAATCGTTATATTTTCTTCGTAGATTCTGATAATAGAATGATCTACGAATCTTCACCTTTTGTTTCATTTCAGGTAAAACCCAAAATCATGCTACGCAGCTCAAAGAAATTCGCACTGCTGCCAGAAGAGGTGAAAACAATCATTGTAGTTTTCTATGTAAATCCTAGTAATAGAACGATCTCCTATATAGTTTTATTAGTAGATTCTGAAATGATCTTCTAAAATGTAAAGAAGATTTTTGTAATTCTGTACTCTTCATCTTTTGTTCCATTTCAGGTAAATCCCAATATCATGCGACGCAGGTCAAAGAGGTTGAATAAGACTATTCCCGATCTTAATTCTGTTCTTCCAGATAAGATCATCCGAATGATCTTGCTCAGAGTGCAGTATGAATCCCATTTTAATCTCAAACTTGTGTGCAAACTTGTGTGCAAACAATGGAGGGATGTAGTGAGTACGCCCGAGTTCTATCAGGACCAAATGGCGCCGAGGAGCTGACATGGACTTTCCTGCTGGAATTCCATTCAATTGCATGTGCGTCTGTGTTCATCGAAAGCTAGTTCTGATAGGCGGAAAAATTGAAGAAACTAACGAAATACTGAAGACAGTATACATTTATGATTTCGTCTATGCTAAATGGCGCCGAGGAGCTGACATGCCCACGCCAAGGTTCGATTTCGCCTGCTCTGGACTTCCTCCACTGGACTTATCTACGTTGTGGGAGGGATCGACAACCAGAATGCGTTGCTGGCGGCAACAGAGGCCTACAATGTGAAAGAAAACACGTGGGAAATTCTGAGTCCAATGATCCAACGCATAGGAAACTGTTATGGAGTTTTTCTAGAAGAAAAATTCATTGTATTCAATCGAAACAACGCAGAATCTTTTGATCCAAAAACAGGTGTGTGGGAAACGGTGACTAATATATTGTGGCAGTTGGCGCCATCGTTGAAATCGTGCTTAGTTGTTTCTGATCAGTTGTATTCTATCTAAGAACGACAGCTGATGAAATATGATGCCCAGATAAACGATTGGATTTCTCAGATTATTCTTCCGACAAAAATGTGGATTCCTTGTACTACAGAATGGCGCGGCCATATTTTTATGGCCTCCATAGCTAGCTTATTCCTATTTTTATCAGTAAACGTCTTAAGATAACTCGTTGTGAGCGTACTCGACAACGTCAGGTTTGTGGTCTGTTCAACCCGTCAACTCAAGAGTTTATTGAATTCTACGTGCCTCTAAACTTGGAGGGTTTCTCTATGTCTGCTGCAACCGTGGAGATGTGAATTGAATCTGTTTGAATGGTTTCCAGGTAATTACAAGTGTCATTTTGGATATTTTTAATGGCGCGCGTCTTTTTTTGATCTTTGTATCATGGTTTAGCATGGATTTTGTCTTCGATATGCATATTGGATTAATCATTATGATACAATTTTACGAAGATATAAATAGCTGCATTATCCAGCAATGTTTATCGATGTTTATCACTGACATGGTATTTGTGTTTTTTAAACAATATTTAAAAGAAATTAATATCCATTATACTAAATTTCATTAAGTTTTATCTAAATAATATATAATTAAATTTAATAGAACCAGCATAGATCCATTGAATCCAATAGTCACCTAATTTGTTGTTAAAATAGCTAAAATAGAATCTTCAACATAATATGTGTAGCTGAAAGGGTTGTCATAGATTATCGTGCTAAGTGGTATGCCTCTAGATTATATGCAATAGTTATTACTTCATATACTTGATTGTGTAATTAATATTTTTGGTAATTAATATGATAATATTATGACATTGTATTAATACTCTTATTACCTATGCAAAGGGAAAGTGATGTTTGTATTAGGTCATTAATGATCTATAGTATTAATCCATATTGTTGGATTTATTGAAGAAAAAAAGGTAACATTAAATTTTTCCAAAGAAAAGAAATTTTTGTTTCAAAAGAAAGTTAAAACAAGGATTGGAGTTGATGCAAATTTCTTTTTGCCAAATAATAAATAAAAACATCAATGAATAGATTGTCATTGTAATAATAAAAATTTGGAAAATGTAATTGAGGAAATGTGAACCTCAACAAGCTTCATATATGAATTTATAATTGACTTTATTTTTATTATGTTTTGATATTTATTTTATTTTTATTAAGTCTACCAATATTTTTGTATATTCCAATTATTTTCTTTTATTTTTATTTTTATTTGAGCCCCAAAGAGTGATGCACGAGCAGCTTTAAATTCTATGAGTTCCATAGCTTTTAAAAGTCAAAGTCAATTTTTTTTAACTAAAGAGAGTGGGTTCTCTTGATTCATTTTATTTGTATTTAGATAAAGTTGAATAAATCTATAAAAGGATCTCAAATCCTCAATAATGTAACAGTTGTAGGTTAATAGAGATTTTAAGCAAAAATCATAGGATCATAGGATCTAGATTTAGTAGATGACTTTATCTAGATTTCATGGGTCTAAGAAACTAAATAAAATTTGTATTTAAGAGAAATTTGTAAATCTCCATTAGATGTAGGCATAGGGTAGAGAGATAGATGCAGAGAATTTGCACATAGGCAACGGGGTTAGTTGCAGAATTTTAATTAATGAAATAAAACCCTTTTTTTTCTACAACTCAGTGTGGAGAAACCCTTGTATGGAAATTTGTCTACTGTGGGCATGAACATAAGGAAATCATATTGAATTTCCCCATGCATAGAGTGGAAGACGATTGTGTAAACTCGTGAGTTATTACAAGTTACTTGCATTTACATTGAGTTTATGTCTAAATTATGAATCTATGGTTATTTCTTTTGGTGACAATTTGCTAAAATTAGAGGACCGGTATTTTCAATTTCATGGGCACCCTTGCATCAAGTAGTATGAAAGCTTGGATCATTAAATTGATCTTGTTTATGAAGAGAATTTTTTTTTTCACCTTTACCGTTGCAAGAAGGAAGACATAATCTGAATAGTAATAGTTGGAGGACAAACTTATTCCATCGAGATGGAATTTAGAGAGGAGGTCGAAGAGGTTGACCTGTTGCTAGCATAAGTGATGGAGGAATTGGGAATTATGGTAGAAGAAATGTCAGCCATGAGAGAAGCTAGAAAACGAGATTGTGAGAAGCACGTGGCGTTGAACAAGAGAATGAACCAAAAGCAAAAGAAATGGCAGAGGAGAATATTGAATTGAAATTGTTAAAAACACTAGTTGGGGCTAGTTCAAAACCAAGAGAAAAGATAGATGAATCCAATGGAGGGTTCAATCTGGAAGAATTAGTTGAGTGGATAAATTCAATGGACAAACATTTTGATTTTTGTGAAGTGCGTGAAGATAAGAAAGTAAACTTTCCAGTAACTAGGCTCAATGGACATGCTTTACTTTGGTGGGATGGTGTACAAGCAGAAAGGAGAGGAATGCACAAACAACTAATCCAAAGTTGGAGCAAAATGAGTGCCAAGCTGAAGGACAAATTTCTACAAAGAGATTACCAACTAGATTTGTATAGGAAGATGCAGAACTTGAGATAGAGACTCTTCCTCTCACAGAGTATACACAGGAATTTTACAAGGTAAACAATAAAGATGGATATAGAGAAGGTAATTCTGAGAAGGTATAGAGATACATGAATGGTGTTAGATTAGACATTCACGATGAGATGAGTTTAATTTCACCTAAATCAGTTGACGAAGCATACGAATCTACTTTGAGAGTGGAGGAGAAAGTGAATAGGAGAAATAACTCAGCGAAAGGGAAAGGTGAGGCTTATAGAAGTAAGGGACCACAGACTGAAAAGGAAAAAAATTTAGTTCAGAAGGAAGGAGTTGAATCATCAAGTGAGCTAGAACAACCTCAGAGAGGAAGAGACTTCAGAGGAAGAAGAACTTTTCAAAGAGGTTGAGGAAGAGGCATAAATCCCGAGGTTTGATGTTACACATGTGTAAAGACATGACATATGTCATGGGATTTTCGAGAGGGAGCTGCAAGACAAGGAAATGTTCATATTGCACAAACTGAGAATGGATATAGAGTGCCCCATGATCATGTTGAACTTCCAGAGGGAGGAGAAGCCTTATTGATGAGAAGAACTTTGCTGAAACCAAGCAAGGAATTACATGAACCAACACAGAGGAAGACCTTGTTCAAGATAATGTGCAAATCACAAGGTAACGCACAACCCAAGGTAGCAATGCTTCCTAAATCTATGAACTTCAACACATGCATTCCTAGATTGCATGGATGCATGGAAGTATAACCTGGGAAATCCTTCTCGATTAATGTTTGTGCAACGAATTCTATATCATCACCAGACCAGATAGGTTCCAGATTCCATCTAAACCATGGAAATCCAAGCGAAATAACTCTCATGTAGACTAATTATTGATAATGGCAACATTGATAATTTAGTTTCTGTAGAGATGGTTGAGAAGTTGGGATTGTAGAAAGAAAATAATCCTACACCATACAGAGTTTCGCAGAAGGCACACCATGTATTAGTCAATGAGCAATGCAAAGTTGATTTCCAAATTGGGAATTACACTGATCAAGTTTTATGTGATGTGATTCCAATGGATGTGTGTCATGTGTTTTTGGATAGTCGATGGCAGTATGATAGGAATGTAATGTACAATGGGAGAGAAAACACTTTTGTCTTGGATAAGGAAGGAAAAAGACATACTCTTGTTCCCCTAAAGGATAAGAAGGTAGAGGAACAAACCAACCCAAAAGTATTGTTGGTGAAAGAAAAATAATTTTTGGAACAACTGCAAAACAAAGAGGTAAGTTTTGCTATTGTTGGTAATCCTAGAACTATTATAACCAACACTAGAATAGATGAAATACCTGTTGAAATTCAAAAATTAGTAGAGTATGTAGACATAGTTGTGGATGATTTTACAAATGAACTACCGCGTGTTAGATCTAATCCCTCGAGAGCTAGTTTTCCAAACAAAGCTGCTTACATAATGACTCCAGCAGAAAATGTAGAGACCAAGAGACAAGTGCAGGAACTGTTGAACAAAAGTCCTTTTGTTGTACCATCAGTGTTGAGTCCTAAGAAAGGAGGGGAATGGAGGATGTGTACAGATTCAAGAGCTATAAAAAAAATCACTATCACGTATCGATTTCCTTTACCTAGGATGGATGATTAATGGATTGCTTGAGTCGTGCCAAATATTTTTCTAAATTAGATCTTAAAAGTGGATATCATCAGATAAGAATGAGAGAAGGTGATGAATGGAAAACAACTTTCAAAACTAACACTATGTTGTATGAATGGTTAGTTATGCATTTTGGGTTAACTAATGCACCTAGTACATTTATGAGATTGATGAATGGAGTGCTTAAAGAATTCATAGGAATGTTTGCCATAGATTATTTGGATGATATTCTTGTTTTTAGCAAAACAAGAGAAGAACATGTTAGGCACTTAAATTTGGTTATGAAGAAATTGCATGAAGAAAAACTTTGAAGAAGTGTTTCTTTATTAAGAAAGAATTGATTTATTTAGGATTTGTGATTTCACAAGAAGGAGTGAAAATGGATCCAGAGAAAGTGAAAGCAATTCCATATTGGCCGTCTCCAAGGAATGTTTTTGAGGTAAGAAGTTTCCATGGATTGACAAGGTTTTATATAAAATTCATAACAAATTTTAGTGGAATGCGTGCTCCAATATTAGACACAGTGAAGAAAGAGAAACAACCATTCAAGTGGATTGTTGCAGCTAAGAAGGGATTTAAATTCCTAAAGGAAAAGATCAGTGAGAAGTTTGCTTTAGCTCTCCGTGACTTCATCAAATTGTTTCTGTTAGATGTGATGCTAGTGGACATGATATTGGAGGATTATTGAGTCACGATGATAAACAAGTGGCATATTTTAGTGAGAAACTAAATTATGCAAAATAGAAGTACTCTACCTATGATAAAGAATTCTAAGCATTAATTCAATCTCTGAAGAAATGGAGGCACTACCTTCTGCATGGAAAATTTATTTTGTTTTGTATTCTGACAATCATGCTTTGCAATACATAATTAAGAAGGAAAAATTAAATCACAAACATGCTAAGTTGATTGAGTTTATGCATAATTTTACTTTTGTTTTAAAGCATGTTAGTGGAAATTATAACAAGAATGCAGATGCTTATAGTAGAAGATGTTTAGTTTTGCACGAATTCCAAGGAAATGTTATTGGATTAGAGCATTTGAGATACATGTATGCAGAAGATGCTGATTTCAAAGAAGCTTATGAAGCTTGTCAGAATCAAGTATTCAGAGATAGAAGCCCATGGATAGACTTGACATTGCAGGAAGGATTATTGTTCAAAGGAAGAAAATTGTGCATTCCTAAATGCTCAATGAGATAGAATTTTTTGAAGGAGAAGCATAGTGGAGGACTTGTTGGTCATTTTGGAAATGAGAAAAATTATGCTCAATTGAATAATTTTTACTATTGGTCAGGAATGAGAGCAGATGTGTAGATATTTGTCGGAAGATGTAATGTCCCGAGTTTTGGACCTACCATTTATAGCATAGGCCTATCGATCATGACCTAATTATATTGATGTTTTATTTTATATTGGGTCAAGGACCCCACTATATATAAAAGTGATGATTTGTTTTGTATATTGGACGTAAGCCAATTGTTGATGAGATATATGTATATATAAGTTTGTGTCCGGTGTGGACCATGAAGCATGTGATCAATAAGATGTTTTGTGTTGAGCAAGAGGGTGTGGAGCACATGAGTACTTACATTTGTGTTCAGCATAAAGCTCTGAAACACATGAAATATAATTGGAAATGTTGGGCATAAGCTCTGATTCATTCCATGTTGATATTGAGCATAAGATCCAGAGAATTGGATCTTTGGCCATTGTATCCCTAGGTGTATCGTACAAGTACATCCTAGCATTTAGTGTTGAGTGAGAGCTGTGGAATTGGACTATGTTTGTAACTCCATACTATAGGCATTGACTATGGGCTCTGGTAAGTGCTAGGGGTTACTAAAAAGAATTTAATAACTTTGGATCGAGATGTTAAGTTTATAGGAAAATTTTGGAGATCTTTATTCTCTAGTTTAGAGACGCAGCTGAACTTTAGCACTGCTTATCACCCGTAGACAGACGTGCAAACTAAAAAAGTAAACCAAATTGTTGAAGACATGCTTCCAATGTATGTCATGAACAACCACACCAAGTGGGAGGATTATCTGCACCTTGCAAGGTTTGCATATAACAACGGGTATCAAGCTTCCACCAAGATGAGTCTTTTCCAGGTAATCTATGGATAGAAGTGTAGGACCCTAGTTACTTGGGACATTCTAGTGGATTGGCTCATGTTGGGGTCTGACCTGTTATTGGACTTGGAACAGTCAGTTACCAAGGTCCAAGGAAACCTTAAAGAGGCACAAGACCGTCAGAAAAGTTATGCGGATAAGAAAAGAAAAGATAAATACTATCAAGTAGGTGAGCATGTCTACTTGAAAGTGAAAGAAAAATAAATCCATAGTTCATAAGAATAATATGAACATGTATGTAAATATTTTTGTGGGTGGAGATATAATATAATAGAAGTAATATAAGTCGCATGTATATGTTCTAAAACTCCTCCTTAGATTATAAAGTAGAAATTGCAATACTTTAGTTCATTAAATAATATGCCGAACCTTTTAAAACAAAATTCCATTCAAATTGGATCTGTACTATGCCCAATTGCTATAGGTGGAGAAATAGTTTTATTCGTAAAACCAAACGGTGGAAAAATATTTCCAGATCTTAGCCATGTAAGAAATGCTAACCAAAGGAGGTGTTTGCTTCAGATCTTAAACTCCTGTTAAAGCTAGAAGCAAAGGGTATCATCTTCAGATCTTATTGTAATTTCTCAATTGGTTATTATGCATATCATTTCTACATCATAGTGCCTCTGAGCAATTGCTAGTGTGCAACCAAACCAATGTGTTCACACCAATTATTTAATCAACAATGTATGTACATAACATTAAAGTATTTTAATCAATTTATGAAGGTATAGAACAGTAATTCAAATACACAAACATTACCAGGAAAGAACACTTAAACACATAACAAGTGAGACACTATGTACGTGGTTCACCCAAATTCTTGGGCTACATCCACCAAATGGTCACATCCTATGACAATTATTTTATTAAAGCGGTTACAATCTCCAACAAAGTTGTTGCCTCTCATAGGCTCTCTTCCCGAGAGAAAATTATAAACTAATCACTCTTAAAATCATAGTACAGTATGAATTTATCAATGTTACAAGTATCATTCTGCTTGTTAACAATTTTTGGCGTCCGAATCTTCCTATGCTCAGCAAGACTGAGTCAAATGAATGGAAATAATATATGTACATGAAAATAAAATTTCTTTAATCAACCCTTACCCAAAATTGCTTTCTTTATATTTTAAATTCGTGGTTCAGTACTTGGGGAAACTTTGAATGACAATTTACGAGATGAAGTTACATTTTTTTATAAAATATGAAATTAGAACATAGACCATCGACTCAACTTGCCGAACAGAGAGCTTACCTGCACTAAGCGACCTTGCTTGGATGATGATGCTTTGGAGAGTGCCTTGGAAGGGCTGTCTGGTTCAAACCCAGAAAATTTAGATGATAGGCAACAATTTCTTTCAACAGCAATCCTTCAGATGTATCGGATTCGGCTTACAATCATTCAGATGTATTTAATCTACTCACACCATGCATTAGCTACTTACAAATATTCAGGTGTAATTAGTGTACTCACATAATGCACCGCACTGCTTACAATCATTCAGATGCATTTAAGTTGCTCACACCATGCATCAAACTGCTTATAATCATTCAGATGCATTTAAACTACTCACGCAATCATTGAGATGTAGTTAACTTATGTCACAAAGAGGAAACTCTTACTCATTTGACCCATAGAAAATTCCAAAATGTTGAAATGGTGGATCGCATGAGTCGAATTTCTGAATTGGCAACTGGGTATTCATTGAACACATAGGAAATACAGTGCACAATGACCATAATACATGCTTTGGTTAAATATTCCTCCCTCGACAATGCAATCACCGTGCAGGGGGTAATGTACATAGAGTGGGCCTTTGGTTTTATAACTAGTACACAGAGGGTAATATGCCGAATGTGCCCTTCGACATTAAAAACAGTGGGGTAATAAACAACATGGATCTCTCCATTCGACCCGTGACCACTTCACAACAATTCGTTGGAGGTCACCCTGTAAGCTCCCGCATTTGCATCCATTTAGCGGGCCGATGGTTCATCTTCTGCATCCCTTCAACTGCCGACGGTTCAATTAGTTTGGAAACCGTTTTCTTGTTGGGAGCTTTTGGAGTGGTCCATCACCTAGATTTGTGGAACATTTGACACATAGCCAACAGAAGCTTGATGGAAGCTTGGCTATTTAAAACCCCTATTGGTCCCCAAGCTCACTATCTCAATCCCCTTCAGTTTTACACCATCAAGAAGGAGAAAGCAGAGCTTGGAAGTACCGTACATGAAGCTAAAGCTTGTGGAACAGAGAAATATTCTACAGCAAGTCAGTAGCATCAATGGCTGGAGGTATTATCTATTCAGTGTTCCTATTTCGATTATGTTTCAGATTTTATTATTCTGCATTTGTTCAAAATCAGGAATTTTTGCTAACAGTTGGTATCAAAGCAGTTATCTCTGCCTTGGTGTTATGTATGTAGTTGCTAATGTAAGTTTTCTTCTGTGTGTCTGGCATTGTTTGTTTGGGTGTCGTGACCTCCTTCTAGACTGCCGTGAGCCTTTGAGGTAGCCACGTGACCTGCTGTTTGGGTGTTGTGAGCCTTTGAGGGTGCCGTGTGGCTACTGCTGATTTTGAGTCTAAGGCTGAGGGTGCTGTGAGAGCTGCAACCTACTGTAGTGTGCTATGAGCGTGTTTAAGAGAGCCGTGACTTACTATTCTTCCTTGTGAGGGGACCGTAGGCTGGGTGTTGATCTCTTACATGAATCGTGAGTTAATTTGTTGGTCTTTCACCCTGAGCCGTGGACTATTTGAAGGATGTCACCTTAACCATAGGTTGTTTGTTGGTCTTTCACTTGAGCCATGGGTTGTTTGTATACAATCTCAAGAAGCAGGGCATATCAAAGTTCAAACCCTAGCATTTTATTGATATTTATTATCTTTCAATACTTGTAAGAGAAAAAACGAACATCGCCTTATCATTTTGCTGGCGAGTTGAAACTTTCCGTCAAATAAATGGCTTCATTTTTGTTTTTTTTCTGGTGCAAAATTTAGACTTTTTTCTCTTCACAGGTGTGGACTACAACGGAGACTGGTTGAATTAATTTTAGAAATTATAATTATTTATTAATTTCGATGCATATGTATTTTCTGATGTCTAGGGTTTTGGCACCTAAAGGATTGAGTTGCTGAAAACATTTCTTTAAAATATTTTTTTTTACATCTCTAGATTTATTTCATTTCCACAAATCTCAAACGATGGCTCTCTACATATAGATATATATTTTATTTAAACCTTCTATCTATAGAATCATGTATAGATGGATTGAGATGCTCAGATCTAAAACGTTTGCTTCATATATATATGTTATTTATCCCTACCAGTTTAATTTTAGATGCTATGATCTAAATCTGAATATTAACGCCTCTTTTTTCCAGTGTTACCATATCCTATTAGGGTTCTGTGTTCCTTTTTTAACCTGTTGTAGCAGGCTATACCTGTTTAGAGGGTTCCTTTGCCTCTTTACAGCCTTCTTGAGGCTGCTACTGCTATACGAAAGTGTGCCACATTTTGAAAGGTGCTGCTGGACTATCCTAAAGACTGTTTTTTATTGCAACAAGGGTTTGAAGTTTCCATTATTATTTTTGGACTGTTTGGTTAACCCTTTTGAGGTCTGTATTTTTCCAACTCTACCATATCTATTGTTGAAGCTACATTGTACATTACGGTCTCTAAGTTCTGTCAATGTCTAGTGATCTATATGATATTTAATTAGAGGATAGCCACACCATCTCTAATTAATTAATATTGTATTTTTGTTTTGTTTAGGATCACATAAAGAAATTTAGACATTAATTGTAATTAATTATACTAAATATAATAAATTTTATCCCACAGGAATTTTTATTATATTTATGTAATTAATTAGGATAAAATATTGAATTATTCATAATTTACCCACAGGAATTATGAATTAATAGTTTTATCATAAATAATATTTGAATATGCTTGAATTAAAAATTAAGCCCACATGCAATTTTTATGTCATTATATTCAATCTTAAAGCATGAATTTACATTGGTAAAACATGAAATTTTATTTGGTCTCAATTTTAACGTAAGCATGTGATCTTTATTTTTATGCAGTTGTACAACCTGCAAATTTCTCCGAAATTCGTTTTGATATCCCTGAACTTAAGGGAGATAACTATAAAGTCTGGAAGGAGAGAATTCTCCTTCATTTGGGATGGATGGACATAGATTGTTCTATTAGGAAAGATGAACCAACAGCACTCACCAATACCAGCACTGTAGCGGACATCATGTTTTATGAGCGATGGGAGCGATCTAATCGTTTAAGCATGATGTTCATTAAGACTAAAATTTCAGCTAGTATTCGTGGTTCAGTTGATCAGTATGAAAGGGTCCAAGATTTGCTAAAAGCCATTGATGATCAATTCGTCACTTCAGACAAGGCACTAGCAAGCACCTTAATCATGAAGTTCTCATCCGTAAGGCTCACCAGTGTGAAAGGTGTGCACGAGCACATCATGCAAATGAGGGACACTGTGGCTCGATTGAAGAAACTCGAGGTTGAAATATCAGAGTCTTTCCTGGTGCACTACATCCTGAACGCCCTTCCGCACCAATATGGACCTTTCAAAATCTCATACAACACACATAAGGATAAATGGTCAATAAATGAACTCATGACCATGTGTGTTCAAGAGGATGAAAGACTGGTGATGGAACTGGGAGAAAGTGCAATGCTCGCAATGCATAGGAAGGGAAAATCTCAAGACAATAAGAAAGGGAAAGGTAAAGTACTTCCCCAAGCTAATATTAAGAAGGATTCCAAGTGTTTCTTCTGTAAAAAGAAGGGACACATGAAGAAGGAATGCGCAAAATTTCAGAAATGGCTTACGGATAAAGGTAATGCAATCTCGTTTGTTTGTCATGAATCTAATATGGTCAATGTCAATACTAACACTTGGTGGATTGATTCTGGATCAACAATTCACATTTTGAATTCCTTGCAGGGTTTGCAAAACCTAAGGAAGTCAGTGGGAAGTGAGCAAAGCATCTTATCAGGAAACAAGATGGGCTCGCATGTGGAAGCTATAGGAACATGCTATTTAAATTTAAGTAGTGGCTTTGTTTTAAAATTAGAAAAGGTATTTTATGTTCCAAGTTTTTCTAGAAACTTGATTTCAGTTTCAAGACTTGTACATTTTGGATATTCCTTTAACTTTTTAGAAACATCCATCAGTTTATTTTATAAATATGATTATGTTGGGAATGGTATTTTGTTTGATGATCTTTACCGCATTAATTTACAAAACAATGTCACTTATGATTCAATGCATGTTCACACTGGCACTAAAAGATGTGTTATTAATGAAGATTCCTCTAAAGTATGGCACCCGAGGTTAGATCATATCTCCATAGAAAGAATTAAAAGATTGGTAAATGAAGGAGTACTTAATACTCTGGATTTCACTGATTTTGAGACTTGTGTGGATTGCATAAAAGGAAAGCAGAACAACAAGTCAAAGAAAGGTGCCAATAGGATTTCATACATGTTAGAGATCATACATATTAGAGATCATACATACTAATATATGTAGTCCAGAGATGGACTCACATGGTCAGAGATACTTCATCTCTTTTATAGATGATTACTCACGATATATGTATCTCTACATGCTTGATAAAAAGGATGAAGCATTAGATGCCTTCAAGATATTTAAGGCTGAAGTAGAGAAAAAATGCGGCAAGCAAATTAAGATCGTGAGATCAGATAGAGGTGGATAATATTATGGTAGGTACACAGAAGATGGACAAGAACCTGGGCCATTCACTAAATTTCTTCAAGAGCATGGGATTGTTGCCCAATACACCATACCTAATTCACCTGACTAGAACGGTGTAGCAGAAAGAAGAAACCGAACTTTATTGGACATGGTACGGAGTATGCTTAGCAGATCCAATCTTCCTAAATCCTTGTGGACTGAAGCACTTAAGATGACAGTGTATATATTAAACCGAGTTCCAACCAAGGCCATTCCTAAAACGCCATTTGAATTATTGAAAGGTTGGAAACTGATTTTGTGACATATGCGCATTTGGGGATGCCCGTCTAAAGTGAGAATATATAATCCACAAGAAAAGAAGCTGGACCCAAGGACCATTAGTGGGTATTTCATTGGATATGCTGAAAGGTCTAAAGGTTATTGATTTTATTGTCCATCTCATGTCACTAGGATTGTGGAATCAAGAAATGCAAAATTTCTTGAAAATGACTTGATCAGTGGGAGCGATCTAACCAGGAACATAGTTTTCGAGAAGGATCATTCAGAATATCAACCTTCTACCTCAAGTGATAGATTGGTTATTGTTCACAACACCCCTCAAGTACAAACTGGTGTTGAAAAACCAATTGTTAAAGTTCCACAAGCTGCTGACGGCATTCTACTAGATCAGGTAGTTCAAGAGTTTCCAAGAACTTTTAAACAACCAGTTGAACCACATACTTCTCAAGAAGATAGTGATACAACATTAAGAAGATCTACTAGACCAAGGAGATCAACAATTCCTGATGATTATGTTGTGTATCTACAAGAAGTTGACTTTAACGTTGGAGTCGAAAAATGATCCCGAGTCCTTTTCACAAGCCATGAATTGTAAAGAATCAGAATTATGGTACGATGCCATGAAGGAAGAGATGAATTCTATAAAGAGTAACAAAGTATGAGATCTTGTTGAGTTGCCTAATGGTGCAAAAGCCATTGGATGTAAATGGGACTTTAAGACAAAGAAAGACTCATTGGGAAACATTGAGAGATACAAGGCCAAACTTGTTGCTAAAGGATTCACTCAGAAAAAAGGAATCGACTACACGGAGACTTTCTCTCCTGTATCTAAGAAATATTCCTTGCGCGTTATTATGGCATTAGTAGCCCATTTCGACTTGGAGTTGCATCAAATGGATGTGAAAACGACTTTTCTAAATGGAGATCTAGAGGAGGAGGTTTACATGAAACAACATGAAGGATTCCCCTCTAGTGATGGTGAGCAATTTGTTTGCAAGCTCAAGAAATCCTTATACGGTTTAAAACAAGCATCCCGCCCATGGTATTTGAAATTCCACAATGTAATTTCTTCTTTTGCTTTTGTAGAAAAAATTATGGATCAATGTATATACCTGAAAGTTAGTGGGAGTAAAATTTGTTTTCTTGTTTTATATGTGGATGACATTTTGCTAGCAACCAATGATAAGGGTATGTTGCATGAAGTGAAACAATTCCTCTCTAAAAATTTCGATATGAAGGATATGGGTGAGGCATCTTATGTCATTGGCATTAAGATCCATAGAGATAGATTTTGAGGCCTCTTAGGTCTGTCTCAGGAAACCTATATTGATAAAATTTTAGAGAGATTTCGGATGAAGGATTGTTCACCAAGTATAGCTCCCATTGTGAAGGGTGACAGGTTCAATTTAAACCAATGCCCAAAGAACAACCTTGAAAGGGAACAAATTAAGAAAATTCCATATGCTTCTGCTGTCGGAATCCTAATGTATCCTCAGGTCTGCATAAGACCTGGCATTGCATTTGTTGTGGCAATGTTGGGATGATATCAGAGTAATCCAGGTATAGACCACTAGAGAGATGCAAAGAAAGTAATGAGGTATCTTCAAGGAAATAAAGACTACATGCTTATGTATAGATGGATGGACAATTTGGAAGTAATTGGCTACTTAGATTCTGACTTTGCTGGATGTGTTGATTCACGCAAATCAACATCAGGATACATTTTTATGATGGTCGGTGGAGCTGTATCATGGAGGAGTGCCAAGTAGACCTTGATTACTACTTCCACTATGGAAGCCGAGTTCGTCTCCTGTTTTGAGGCTACTTTACATGGTGTATGGCTTAAGAGTTTCATTTCTGGGCTTAGAATTATGGATTCTATCTCTAAGCCATTGAGAATGTATTGCCACAATTGAGCTGTTATTTTTATGGCTAAAAACAACAAAAGTGGGAGTCGAAATAGACACATTGACATTAAGTATTTAGCCATCAGGGAACGTGTTAAAGCAAAGAAAGTGGTCATTGAGCACGTCAACACTGAGTTGATGATCACTGATCCTTTGACTAAGGGCATGGCACCATTTAAATTCAAGGATTATGTAATGAATATGGGACTTGGTTCCATTATGTAGTTTCTCATTGTATGGACAATGTTATTTTTAATGAAATTCTTAATTACTGTGTTGTTTTTTCTCATACATATGTGCACCTTAATTTAATTTGAGAAAATTCATCTATGAGGACCAAGAATAGACATAAGGTTTATTCATTAAGAAATTGTTGCCACATAAATTAAAATAGCAATAAATACATAGTAATACATGAAAGGTAATACTTGTCATAAGAGGACTTATCGCCATGATTCTTGTATCTATTACTTAATATAGATTGTCAATAGGTTTTAAGATGAGACATTAAGTTTGGAAGTATGGATCAAGTGGTAGAATGTAAGCTCCCGCATCCGCATCCATTCAGCGGGCCGACGGTTCATCTTCTGCATCCCTTCAACTACCGATGGTTCATTTAGTTTGGCAACCCTTTTATTGTTGGGAGATTTTGGAGTGGTCCATCACCTAGATTTGTGGAACATTTGACACATAGCCAACAGAAGCTTGATGGAAGCTTGGCTATTTAAAAACCTTATTGGTCCCCAAGCTCACTATCTCAATCCCCTTCACTTTTACACCATCAAGAAGGAGAAAGTAGAGCTTGGAAGTATTGTACAGGAAGCTAAAGCTTGTGGAATAGAGAAATCTTCTACAGCAAGTCAGTAGCATCAATGGCTGGAGGTATTATCTATTCAGTGTTCCTATTTTGATTCTGTTTCAGAGTTTATTATTCTGCATTTGTTCAGAATCGAGAATTTTTGCTAACACACCCAGCATGAAAATGGATCAGTCAATTACACATGTTAATTATACCATGCCACATGTAGAGGGTAGCTTACAGTCCGGGTATTCTACATCTATTCCAAACCATACATAGGGAATCGCATTAGTTCAAAGTCTGTATTAGAAATTTTATACTTAGTAGACATAGGGGAAAAGTGCAGGGTATAGGATGCAGGATAGACATCCTGGTTCACCTTCAGCAATGTAAAACAACACATAGGGATAGAATGGAATTACCATCTAACAACTATGCGATCTCATGATGTTTTTTACTTTTTTATTTTTTTAAAGACAAGAAACACTAATTGGCATTGTCAAACTTGTCTGCTGCATGCTACTAACTATGATCTCATAAGAATCTCAAACTAGAGCTACAGAAAACTATGCCTTTACAACATTACTTGTTATTTCTTGGCTGTACGCCTACCCACTTGACATTTTAAAGAAAATAGCATGGCTTAAGAAGGCGCAAGGATCCATACCTTTTAAATTAGCATAATGCAAGGTAAAATAACTATATCCAACAGAGCACATGCGTTGTGAATGATATGTTTCCCCAAAGCACTAAACATATCTTTTTGCAAAAACACAGAGATCACAGAGATCGGTCACCCTCTGGGAAAGAACATAGAGGTAATCCACCGCATAGAGCACCCTTGCTATCATTGTCATACATTTTTTGGGGGTAGAGGCAACTCTCCTCTCGAGCCTTTCTCCAAATGTACTAAATAACCCAACAAGACAACCGTCTTTTCCCCAAGGTGCACCCAATATTCCATGAATCAAGGCAGAAAATCTGCCATAGTCTTTGCCTAGGCAGGCCTCCTTAAATTTCGC
>LPNX010336383.1:224999-243830 GCA_001517045.1 Pseudotsuga menziesii | reverse complement strand
ATATATATATATATATAACAGCACCATTCATGGAATGTGCAATAATTGCACAAGTACATGCAATTGCATTTATCATACCTACCTACTTAGCCTTTTCCATCACCCCTTTTTAATAAGTATGTGCATATAATTGAATCCATATGTTAATCATATGCATAATATAAGTCTCAAAGTTATCATTTCTAGGTAGATGGTGTATCACCCTATTCGACAGGGTAGGATCATGGTGATAATACTTTTTAAAGATGCTACGACCTATAGTCCTTGATAATTAACTCCCTCCCTTTTCTTCAAAACCTTTCAACCTTACTCTTAACTTATTTTATATCGGTTAAGTTTTAAGAAAATAAGGAGGATGATTTCAACTTCCTAAAACTATAGTGTCTTAGCAAGACTCTCTTATAGGGCAGATCCTTATTTGTCACCCCACGATGATCCAAACGAGATGTAATATATAGTTTCAATCATGGTTCTTTAACCGTTCGCTTTTCACCCCAAATGGGGATTTAGTTTTCCATTGTCTTACGTCTCCCAACTTTTCTACTTAGATATTAAATTTTATATAGGCTGCAAGGTTTTTCTTTTGGTGGGGCCTTGGCCTTGAGCTCCTCACCAAAACAAGTATAATACACAATTGAAATTACAAAAATTATCTAGGGTATGCGGGAGGGACATTACAATTTAGCTATGATAGCTAAATTGACAAAAATAGCATTTACCTTGTTATAAATCTGAGTTGGTAAGAAACCATGTAGCAACAAGCAGTAGGTATTTTAGGATCAAGATTTTAGTGCTCTTTAAATAATACTCCATCTCAAAGTATGATCTACATATGAAATGAAAGAGGTTCCTTAATTCGAAGAACTAAGTAAGCCTACAAACAAGTAAAAATGTTTGCCTCTTAGACCGTCATGGGAGGATGAGTCCTGCCACTCTGCCCACTTTGTTTCCACAAACAAAGTTAAGTTCGGACTTTATAAATAATGAGTAACACTATGCAAAAAGGACGAAGCATAAAATTTGGTAACAACACATACGAGACAAATGTATAATTATAAGAACTAAGCAGTAAACAACAGTATGCCATCGTCAGTAAAATACATCAATAATAATGACGGAAAGTAAAATGGAAAAACATAAGAACAACTTACAAGTAAACAATGGTATATGTAGTGTACAATATATTTCCGCAAGTCAAATAATGTTTCGTATAGGTAGTATTACTAACCTAATAATTTTTTTTCTTCAATTTTTTGGGGACATTACAAGTGGTATTAGAGTAGAGTTTCAACACTAAGAGACCTATGGGCGTACCAAGAATTTACTGCTAGGAAAATAAAGTATGGTATTCAATTCTGTTACTAACACAAAAAATTTCAATCATTTAAAATTTTAGAAATTTTAGAAAAATTTTACTGCACACTTCAGTTTATGAATGTTGAGGAAGATAACAGCTGGCAAGCAAGGATGAACACTTCCACCCCAGAAGGAGAAATGGTGGTGGAGCTAAATTTTGTTATATTGAGACTATACACAGTCTCCAAGCAGAATTGCGAAGTCTTCAAGAAGACAGTCTGAATGAAAGAAAGGAACAACAAGCTATAAATGAATCATTACTGAGAAATATGATGGGAAGAATCTCGTAGGGTAAACCTACCTATTCCACAAATAGCTCCAAAAGAGAACCTTACCATAAACAGGTCCGCGACTCAAGACAAGAATATAAAGAGGAACGTACCCTTGGAGCACTGAAAGGGGATCATCACAATCCTTCCAGTGATGACTCTCTTTCTCCCCAAACAAAGAAACAAAGAAGAAATGACAGTATTTAAGGGGAGTTTAGAAAAATAAGAGCCCCAAGCTATGAAGGTGAAGTAAACACTGGGGAGAAGGATGAAGAGTGGCTACTGGGAATGAGCAAATATTTTTAGGTTTATAACTACTGAAGTGAGATGAAGGCTTGTATTTCCATCTATAACTTGAATGTAAAGGCAGCAAGATGGTGGAGATATTTAAAGCACACCAATAAAGATGAGCTAAGAGAAATACGCGGGGATACCTTCCAAAAACTTTTCCAAGAAAAATATATGTTGGAAAGGTTCTTCAATAGGAAAGTGAAAGAGTTTCACAACCTACGCATGGGATCCATGATTATGGATGCATTTATTAACATATTTTTAGATCTGTTGCATTATGTAACATACATCTGTGACATCCCTGCAATACATTGTTGTGGAATTAGAGAAAATGGGTAAGATTTTTTTCCATTTTAATTAAAGCTTTAAACCATCCAAGTAATGTGCTTCTGAATTGAATGTCTGGAAAATATGTTTAGTAACCTATTTTACCAATAATCATTTATACTGCATTGATATTAACACCATTACGTAAAGAGATCATTCTAAACATAAAAACACAAAAGGGTGAGACAACCATATACGTGGTTCACCTCCTTCATGAGGATACATCCACCAAATTTTTGTTAGTTCTTTTATTAATTCTTCCACAATGACGCGGCTTGTCTGTTACAATTCGTTTCAACCTTGATACAAAGCCAGTGTAGTGGAAATTGCATTTCCCAATCCCAACAAGCTTAGTTATGAAATGATACCCTGTCCAAAAGACAGAAAGGGGATTCTCATGACTCGGCTCTCCACAACCAATTAGCATACAAATGATACCAATTCTATGTTATCCGAAAATGAGCTCACGACCAAGCACCATGAGTTAGCATTTGGTATAAAAAGACAACTTAAACTCTGTAATAGCATGTTGCTTTTGTCCATGATTCCTTCTAGATCTGAAAAGAATTTCAAACTTTAACTCTAAAAATCATCAAAATTCATCTTTCGACCATACATTAATACAGAAAATCAAAATATAAAGGCATCTATATTAAACTCAGTCTTCAACCAATTACTTCGAGTTTGAGCATGAACTCAACTAAACCGAAAATAGAGGCCTTATTCACAACCTGGATCAGCAATGATGAAATTTTAAATATTATACAGAAAGTATTTTCTAGATCCATAGGGAGTGACATAAATACCAAACATCACAGACATATTTATAACTAACAGATCCAAACCATCGTTTAAACATCAAAATGATTTCCTTTCTGAATCATGGCATAAAAGACAGAGTTTAAATAAAACATAATATTCAAGCCATAGCTAACCCCAGATCAATTATCCTTCTGAAATCGTGGCATAGATAGAATAGAGTCGACAAGCACAAAATCCAAGCTATCACTAGATCGGTTCTCATAAACCATGGCATTAATAGAAACAGATTTTTCCAAGCACAAATTCAAAATTATCTTTTAACCAGAAGATTGAAAATGTGACATTTATAAAAACGGATTTCAGACAAAGCACAAATGCAAGCTATCATTTGACCACTAGATTGGAATCATGGCACACATAAAAAAACTCATTTCAGACAAATAATAAATGCAAGATATTGTTTGACCACCAGATCGGAATCATGGCACACATAGAAAAACTCATTTCAGACAAATCATAAATGCAAAGCTATCGTTTGACCACTATATTGGAATCGTGGCACACATAAAAACTAGTTTCACACAAAGCACAAATCCAAGCTATCGTTCGGCCAGATAGCATTTTGACAAAGTAGAGATCAAGATATCATGCAATCCATCAGATTGACAATGTTTTGACAAAGTAGAGATAAAGCAATCAAACAATCCACCAAATCGATTTCTCTGAAAATTGTGGCATAAATAAATAGCAAAGATCAAGCTATCATGAAATCCACCAGATTAAAGAAATCGTGGGCATATAAAGCAGCTAATAACCAAAGCATAGATCATGCAATCAAAATAATATAGCAGCGTTTAAAAAAGCACCAATATAGCCATCATGCAATCAACATATTTAAGAAATCGGGGCATATAAAATAACTAATAACTAAAGCACAGATCATGTAATCGAAATAATATAGCAGCATTTAACAAAGCACCGAGACAGCCATCATGCAATCACCAGATTTAAGAAATTGGAGCATATAAAACAACTAATAACCAAAGCATAGATCATGCAATCAAAATAATATAGCATCTTTTAACAAAGCACTGATACAACCATCATGCAATCACCCGATTTAAGAAATTGGGGCATATAAAATAGCTAATAACCAAAGCACAGATCATGCAATCGAAATAATATAGCAGCGTTTAACAAGCACCAATCTAAGTTATCAAGCAACCAGCATATTGACCGTGGGAATAAATAAATCAAGGTTTATCAAGGACAAAATTCAAGCTAACACTGGATCTCCATACCAAATTTCCATATCAAAACTTAACACAAATCGCATATCCATCTTAAATTTAATCGCATACCAGAACTTAAATTAAATCGCATACCAAATCTTAAATTAAATCGCAAACTAAGTCATCATGCATGGGAAGAGTGATTATGATGGAGTCCCTTCAGCTTAATGGAGCAGAACGCAAAACCCCCAATCCAGAATGCATGCATAGCCTCAGCATCTCGCCCCTATTTATATAGGAAAATCATAGATTCAAGTGGCAAGGATTAACTGACAGGTTTTCCTTTTTGGGTGGAATAAAATCATCCTTGGATTCTTCCTACCGTAACCGTTCCACACAATTCTCCTTGCTAATCCAAGTTACTTTTTTAAGAGATGTGATTTACCTCCCCGACTCCAAGCTATTTCCTTGGTTAAAATTTTTATAAAGTGAAAACCCTTCTTGCATGTATTTCTCTTTTATAGTCACATATATAGAATCCAAAAGAGGTACACGGTGAAACCAAACAAAACTCCCAATTGGACTACAATTAGAACTAGTTCTCTAAACATGCAAGCCTTTTGGTCAAAATATATGAACATGTAGCAGTGGTAGTTGAGAATTATCGGTTGGAATACTTAGGAGGTGCATCTAATTCATTTCTTACAAAATGCACTCATGATAAAAAACAAATCCCTTCATCTTAGAACTTCGTCACTACCATAAATCAGGGCGACTTAACATACCGATTGTTACACTTGCCCCAAAGGACAAAACTAGATTGGTAAGGATAGAACACATATAAAAGACAGACGACTGACTTGATTAATCAAGAAACTCTAACAAAGAGATGTAGGTTTTAGTAGATGATTGTATCACTGGAAATGATATGTATAGGTACCATTTTTACAAGAATTTGCTGATGAAGTTGTATGGAAAGAAAAATGGCTTCTAGAACAAATGTTGTTCCATTTCTTTGTTGAGAAATGGCCAACAAGCAAATTCTCCCAAGAAATGGTAATTCGTTGGTCATTTGTCAATTTATTGGGACTTTTAAAAACCCCGACATAAAATTTACAAAAAGAAATAAATATAAATCCTTAATAAAAAGGAGCATTCTTACCCATCCTTCACTTTGAATTCAATTACAAGTCCCTTTGGATTTAATTACAAGTTCCTTTATTTTAGCTTATCACTATGTACTTGTAAATTAGACTTTGATCAAATTTTGGATGTAATTGACAAAACAATGCATGCAACAATATTATAATAAACCCCCTGTTCTAAAATCTATTTGATATGAATGCAAATTGTTTTACTTAGATTGAGGTTTTGAGCCAAATTATGATGTGGACCTAATTTGACTTAAACTTTGATGCATTGTATCTTTTAAGCGTTGAAATGGATCATGTAACACCCCGATTTTGACCCCATTTGCATTAAAAGGTAGATGATGTATATATTGTTATTAATCGTGGTATGGAGCTAAGGGAAAAAGCCCCACCATTGATTTGGTTGTGTTATGTTTTGGCGATTGGAATCATTGCCGATGGTATGTCATGCTATCGGGAACCTTATAGTTTTGGCATCATGTAAATATGCATTTTAATGAAAATGAACCCCAACCAGCTACATCAATGCAACCATGATGAAAAGGGCATGAGTTTCCAAAGGATGAGGAGGGGGGATTATTAAACCTTGGGCCAATGGGGAAAAGCCATGTCTCACTTATAAACCCATTTAGTTATCACCCACCCTTTTTGACTCACTCAGCTTTCCTTGTCTCATCAGTCAACTAGCACATTAAAACTTTTGTTCATTAGTTGGGGGTGTTATTGCTAGGCAGTGGTGTGTGGCAAGAATGTCATCCCTAACCCACATGCACACTCCACTAGCAGACTCTCACTTCATGTGGGCAGGGAGGCAAACAACTCCATTCCCCCATTCCTCCATTCTTTCCAACCACACGCAGAGATGGTTGCTGCCTTCTCCTCACGCATAGGATTCTTCATCGTTTTCCTCACGTAGAGAGCTAGAGAAACCATTCTCGGTCAACCACGATCTTCCTATATATGTTTTCCTCTTGTCCACATTGAGAGTCTGATTTATCTCCCATTTTCGGACTATGTAATTTTCCTGTTGCTTCATTGTGAGACCAGGGATATTGTTTTCCCCACATTTTTGTTGGCTGCGGTCTTCAATTACGTTTTGGGCTGCTGTGGATTCTTAGTGAGCTGTTTTCTTCCATCCACGATGTCCCTGTGAAGGAGCCATTCACAATTTCTGCTGTGGAGTGTTGAGATTGGGGCTATTGTTTTCCCCACGATGTGTGGTTTGATGTGGGTTCTTTTTCGTTTTGGTTTTCTGTGGCTATTACTAAGTCATTTTGGCCACGATAGGGCCAAGAACGACTCATGAATAGGATTTCCCCGCCCAAGCTGTGAAACACTTGTTTTGTTGCATGTAGGCAGTGGTTGGTCTTCGGACTATGTTGGCTTGGATTATTTGATGATGGCCTGATAAACCCAACTGTGTTGGCTTGCTGATTTGTGTATTCTTGGCTATGTGTAAGCCTTCTTGTTCCTTATTCATTGGGAAATCATGCCCAGCTCGGGGGTGGCAGTGTTGCTGAGAGATTAAGGAGCACACTGGCCTATGGTTGGGTGGAACATTGCAGCGACGTAGCTAGTTGCAGGATGAATACTGCATAAGATAAGTATTCTTGACCATTCCATCTCTGCAATTATATTTGATGTCTAATGAATTATGATGAACTTGTTGAATGCTTGAATGTATGGTTTTGCTTCCACTGTATGCTTAATAATTATGCATCTCTGCATGTTCTACTTTAAATCATTTCAGTTTGTTAGATTTTAGTTGTGCCAAACTTCATGGGGCTAGTTGCCTAGGTTATTACATAGTGTGGTAGCATCCTCTTTGATGGTCAGAGGGTCGGGGACATTACAGATCCGCTAAATCATTTCTTATATTCATATTATGGAGGAAGAATGGTGATGTTTCTTATACTCCAAACCTTCTAACCATATTTCTCATTTCATTACCAATGCATATTGCTTTTTCATTTCTGTGCCTTTTACTAAGCTTTGCATTTTCGAATTGGGGTCGTGAGGGGACATTACATCCTTCTCTCCTTAGAGTTAACACCGTCCTCGGTGTTACCTATTTTATTTCTCTTCAGTTCTCATTGCTTGCATTTTTATTTCCTAATCCCTATGATTATTTGGATTGGGTCCTCATCCTGCATTTATAATCATACATATGCATGTATACTAGCATCACAAAAATAACAATGTATATCTCAACACAACATTATTCAATTCCCTAATTCATATTAGTTCCATACACATATTGGTTCTATTCACCAATAACATATTACCGCATAGGAACAAGTTTATCTGTAGTGCATATACTCTATTCCAAGTATTATTTCCTGTAAATCCCTTTCTAGTATCTCTAGATGTCCTCCATCCCAACAAGCACTTCAAGTGCTTAGTACTCCGAGTATTGATGCAAGCTACACAACACAAGGACGATACCCTTCTTTAGGTGTATCTTCTTCCTGTGCTATTCAAGGTGCTTCACCAAGCTGAGGCACTTCTTTTCTCGCACACCATAACACGTAGAGGTTATTCTATTCACAGAGGAGACCCCACTCTCGTGAAAGTCCTCTTACGCGGCGTGAACATGTGCAGAAAGAGTCTTAACCAAAACGTCTTACATCCAGGCTTCCCCAGAATGCGTATTGGTCCCTAGCTGGTTGGGGGAAAATATACTTCTTGCCCACTTTCTTCCTTACAATATCCCTCATGGGAAAACAACTTTATGTGCATGAGATTCTTCTCATATCTTTTTGATTTATCACCGTCATGGGGCCCTAGTACTTGTCATGGCCACAGTTTTCTCATTCCTGCAATAATTCCACTGGGGTTAGTTTATCATAACATTGATTCAAATAACATCAATATTCCATAATAAACTATTTAGCATCTCAGTTATGTAACTCATGTCTTACTTCTTTTCTTGTTCATCAAATATGATTCTTTATACTAGTCCACTCTTTATTTACCACTAAGGAATTCTTGGTTTTATGCACAACATATTTCATTACTCACCTTTGGCTGCACCGTAGCCCAAGTTCATAAGAAATCTAATTCCATAAACTAAAAAGAATTGTTGTCGTACCTTTTGCATGACCCAATACTTAGGATTTACTTGCAGGCCACCTATTACAATAATTGTATTATTGCAACTAACTTAAATATCTTCACCATAGTTCTTCATTCGGGTCCTGCGTTCACTTAACATCCTTTTAGTAAGTTGAAGAAGTATAATCACGAATTAATTAGAAATTCTTATGAGAAATCACATTCTGTTTTATACTGGTTGCACAAGATAGTATTTTTAGAACCAGATTAACATTCACTTCTTCATTTACTATTATGCGAAATAATAAAATAACCATTACCTTATTTATTATGAACTTAAGATGATAGCAATAACATAACTCTACCATAGATTTGCATCCATTTAGGACTCAAAGTCATATGCTAGCGATGTAAACACATATAGGAGGAGCATCAAGAGTCTAGTCTAGCCAATTCCTCACATTTGTTTTATGGTCTCACCTTTGCGAACTAATAATTCGTTTGACCTATCGAGTAGGCCCAACCATCACAATTGTCTTTAGTGACCAGCAATTTGTTTATGTTAATAAAACGTTATTGCTTATGCATTTTTAAGACTCCTAACATCCAATCGACACAATGTACATTTTTCATTTAGATATGATGCAAAAGACAAGATGAGCTAATATCAAACAACGTCTTTAAAAAAGTGCAACAAAGAACAATCTTTAACCAACAAGCATTAAAGCATTCCCTTAATATGCAACTGGTGGAGATCTAACTGAATCCTTTTTCCTGTAGGATAATTAATGTTAATACACTACCTGGAATCAATACAATTCTACAATCCTGAGAATCTGAAGTGACTTTTCTTTGGACTATTGTCACACATCTCCATATTTTACTTTGTGGTTTGGGTGCTAGACCTTGAACTTAAAACAACACCTATTACTCTTTGCTAGGCCTCAGCCAGTGTTGTTTAAGAACAATGCCCATAATGAACATAATGCATTTAGACTCCCAAAATGTATTATAGGACCTATTATGAGGTGTTCACTGCATCATCCTAAAGTGATGTAAGATAGTATGTACCTATGCACAAGTTTAACTTGCCTTGGAAATTCAAGGCACTATTGCCAACCCTGTTAAGAACCTAAAAACGTTTGCATGGGGCATTATTAATCAGTCAAATCAACTATGCACTTACTACCTTTAATAATTCTGTGTAGTGCTTGAAATAAAAACAAGTGAATTGCATTGTATAACACCTCTTGACACTTGATCCTATGCCTTGTATATTCAACATGCCAATCCTCATTTTCGCTCATGTTTTGAGGCAAAAAAGGAAAGTTACCATTATAAAAGACCATGATAGCTGTAATCAAAATGTCGTGTGAAACTTAAAACATGATCGCATGAATTTTTACCTAATATCACATATTTAGTTCTCCTAACTGCTTCAACAGATGGAAAGTCTCACAACAGCTCCTATGATTCTTAATCCACATACATTGTTGCAAAATATTTCGAAGATTTTATTGCATTGCCAAACTCAATACCTGACTTTAGTAAAGGGAAAATCAATCTAGAATTAAGCTTAAACCCAGGGCAACAGAGCTTAACAACTTCAATGCAACATGCTGGCTTTAGACATTAGTTGCATCAAGATGCAGTCAAGAATGAAACCCCTTGAAATAATTCCTAAAACTAAACATGATCTCATTACTTGTCATATTTTTTTTTGTTCCATCTACTTAAATATCATCAGTAAATATGCACAACAATGTCTTCAACAAAGATTTCCTACTTAGGTGTGACATTGTTAATTGTAGTATAGCAAGTTTTTAGATTTTTTCCAGGTCTTTATACATCTAAATAGAGTGAGGTTTACAGCTCAGTTTAGCACTGCCTAGATGAGAACAACTATTTATTTAATATTCATATAGGCCCAATTCGGTGAAGATTGCATCTTTGAAAAAAATTGGAATATACTACCTAAGGTGACAATCCAAGAGGAGCTGGGCAATATTGTTCTCTTAATTAGTCTTAAACGAAATACCAGCAATAACTTTGAACTATCAATTGGGCTAAAGTATTTCTTAGTACTAATACCAGATCTGTCATTTCATATCTAGATGGTGCTGATTTTGTGTATGATGGATGATTCTTCCTTTATAACAAGGTCAATGACATTAAAATGGAAAATTACGTTTGTTCTCAAAAGAAGAGCAAGAAAGTTGACCATAATTCAAACTTACACCTATCTCAACCATCTATAAGAGAGTTCTAAAACTATGAATAAGATCTTCCAAGTTGCTACCCTTAGCACCCTTATCAACATTAACTAGCTTTGAGAATGACACCTCAGAAAACATAGCATTACAGAAAGAAATTCTTTTCATAAAGGAAAGTAGGTGCAAGGATGGAGAATTCCATTTTTGCCACTAAAAATAATTTGGAAAACATTCTAGCTCACTTTAAGAAGTGTCTATATTTCCCCCTTTATATTAAGGATACTTTTATGCTAGAGATAAAACATTCATCATGCAAAGAAACTTAATAAAGTGACTAGCATGGTACTCATCTAGTTTTAATTCGACAATTGATTCGATAAAGCATGACTACCATGTCGCAATATATTCCAAATGTGATTCAACTTTCCTCCAAAATTATCATGTTAGCCCATTCTTAAGGGTCCAGTGTTGTAGTTGGCTCTGATACCATATGTGACATCCTCGCAATACCTTGTTGTGGAATTAGAGAAAATGGGTAAGATTTTTTTCCATTTTTATTAAAGCTTTAAACCATCCAAGTAACGTGCTTCTGAATTGAATGTCTGCAAAATATGTTTAGTAAACTACTTTAACAATAATCATTTATACTGCATTTATATTAACACCATTATGTAAAGAGAGCATGCACAACATAAAAACACAAAAGGGGGAGACAACCATATACGTGGTTCACCTCCTTCATGAGGCTACATCCACCAAATTTTTGTTAGTTCTTTTATTAATTCTTCCACAATGATGTGGCTTCTTTGTTACAATTCGTTTCAACCTTGAAACGAAGCTAGTGTAGTGGAAATTGCATTTCCCAATCCCAAGAATCTTAGTTATGAAACGATACTCGTTCCAAAAGACATAAAGGGGATGCTCACGGCTCGGCTCTGCACAACCAGTTAGCATACAAACGATACCATTTCTATGTTATCTGAAAATGAGCTCACAACCAAACACCATGAGTTAGCATTTGGTATAAAAAGACAACTTAAAGTCTATAACAACATGCTGATTTTGTCTGTGATTCCTTCGAGATATAAAAATAATTTCAAACTTTAACTCTAAACATCTTCAAAATTCATCTTCTGACCATACATTAATATAGAAAATTAAAATATAAAGGCATCTAGATTAAACTCATTCTTCAACCAATTACTTTGAGTTTGAGCATGAACTCAACTAAACCCAAAATAGAGGCCTTATTCACAACCCGTATCAGCAATGACGACAATTTAAATATTATACAGAAAGTATTTTCCAGATTGATAGGGAGTGACATAAATACCAAAAATCATAGAAATATGTATAACTAACAGATCCAAGCCATCGTTTAACCATGAGAACGATTTCCTTTCTAAATCGTGGAATAAAAGACAGAGTTTAAATAAAACACAATATTCAAGCCATAGCTAAACCCCAGATCAATTATCCTTCCGAAATCATAGCATAGATAGAACAGAGTCGACAAGAACAAAATCCAAGATATCACTAGATTGGTTCTCATAAACCATGGCATAAATAGAAAAAGAGTTTTCCAAGCACAAATTCAAAACTATCTTTTAACCACCAGATCGAAAATGTGGCATATATAAAAACTGATTTCAGACGAAGCACAAATGCAAGCTATCGTTTGACCACCATATCGGAATCGTGGCACACATAAAAAAACTCATTTTAGACAAAGCATAAATGCAAGCTATCGTTTGACCACCAGATCGAAATCATGGCACACATAAAAAAACTCATTTCAGACAAAGCATAAACACAAAGCTATCGTTTGACCACTAGATCGGAATCGTGGCACACATAAAAACTAATTTCACACAAAGCATAGATCGAAGCTATCGTTTGGCCACAAGATCAACAACATTTTGACAAAGCAGCGATCAAGCTATCATGCAATCCATTAGATCAACATCGTTTTGACAAAGGAGAGATCAAGCTATCAGAAAATCCACCAGATCGATTTCTATGAGAATCGTGGCATAAATAAACAACAAAGATCAATCTATCATGAAATGCACCAGATTGAAGAAATCGTGGGCATATAAAGCAGCTAATAACCAAAGCACAGATCGTGCAATCGAAATAATATAGCAGCATTTAACAAAGCACCGATACAACCATCATGCAATCACCAGATTTAAGAAATTGGGGCATATAAAAAAACTAATAACCAAAGCACAGATCATGCAATCGAAATAATATAGTAGCGTTTAACAAAACACCGATATAGCCATCATGCAATCACAAGATTTAAGAAGTTTGGGCATATAAAACAACTAATAACCAAAGCACAGATCATGCAATCGAAATAATATAGCAGCGTTTAACAAAGCACCGATACAGCCATCATGCAATCACTAGATTTAAGAAATTGGGGCATATAAAACAACTAATAACCAAAGAAAAGATCATGCAATCGAAATAATATAGCAGCATTTAACAAAGCATCGATACAACCATCATGCAATCACCAGATTTAAGAAATCAGGGCATAAAAAACAACTAATAACCAAAGCAGAGATCATGCAATTGAAATAATATAGCAGTGTTTAACAAGCACCGATCTAAGTTATCAAGCAACTAGAAGATCGACCGTGGGCATAAATAAATCATGGTTTATCAAGCACAGAATTCAAGCTAACACTAGATTGCCATACTAGATTGCCATATCAAAACTTAACATAAATCGCATATCCATCTTAAATCTAATCGCATACCAGAATTTAAATTAAATTGGAAATGAGAACTTAAAATAAATCGCATACCAAGTCACCATGCATGTTCAGAGTGATTGCGAAAGAGTCACTTCAGCTTAATGGAGCAGAACAAAAAACCCCCAATCTAGAATGCATGTAGCCTCAGCATCTTGCCCCCCTTTATATAGGAAAATCATAGGGACAAGTGGCAAGGATTAACTGCCAAGTTTTCCTTTTTGGGTGGAATAAAATCCTACTTGGATTCTTCCTACCGTAACCGTTCCACACAATTCTCCTTGCTAATCCAAGTTACTTTTTTAAGAGATGTGATTTACCTCCATGACTCCAAGCTATTTCCTTGGTTAAAATTTTTATAAAGTGAAAAGCCCTCTTGCATGTATTTCTCTTTTATAGTCACATATAGAGAATCCAAAAGAGGTACACGGTTAAACCAAACAGAACTCCCAATTGGACTAGAATTAGAACTAGTTCTATAAACATGCAAGCCTTTTAGTAAAAATATATGAACATGTAGTAGTGGTAGTTGAGAATTATTGGTTGGAATACTTAGGAGGGGAATCTAATTCATTTCTTACAAAATCCACTCATGATAAAAAATAAGTCCCATCATCTTACAACTTCGTCACTACCATAAATCAGAGCGACTTAACATACCCATTGTTACACTTGCCGCAAAGGATAAAACTATATTGGTAAGGATAGAACACATATAAAAGACAAAAGACTGACTTGATTAATCAAGAAACTCTAACAAAGAGATGCAGGTTTTAGCAGATGATTGTATCACTGGAAATGATATGTATAGGTACCATTTTTACAAGAATTGGCTGATGAAGTTGTATGGAAAGAAAAATGGCTTCTAGAACAGATGGTGTTCCATTTCTCTATTGAGAAATGGCGAACAAGAAAATTCTCCCAACAAATGGTAATTCCTTGGTAATTTGTCAATTTATTGGGACTTTTAAAAACCCCGACATAAAATTTACAAAAGGAAACAAATATAAATCCTTAATAAAAAGGAGCATTCTTACCCATCCTTCACTCTGAATTCAATTACAAGTCCCTTGGTTTTAGCTTCTCACTATGTACTTGTAAATTAGACTTTTATCAAATTTTGGATGCAATCCACAAAACAATGCATGCAACAATATTATGATAAACCCCTTGTTCTAAAATATATTCGATATGAATGCAAATTGTTTTACTCAGATTGAGGTTTTGAGCCAAATTACGATGTGGACCCAATTTGACTTAAACTATGATGCATTGTATCTTTTAAGCATTGAAATGGATCCGTTAAATCATTTCTTATATTCATATTATGGAGGTAGAATGGTGATGTTTCTTATACTCCAAACCTTCTGACCATATTTCTCATTTCGTTACCAATGCACATTTCTTTTTCATTTTTGTGCCTTTTACTGAGCTTTGCATTTTCAGATTGGGGTCGTGAGGGGACATTACAACATCAAAGAAGAAATGTAAAGATGTAGCAGTTCCTAGGATGTCTTCCTACCACTTTCTGGGAGAAGATTGAATTCGACATGCCTAAGACCTTACATACCACCCTGCAAAAAGCTAGGCTCTATTATGAGCATGGACAGCTAAGGTAGCAGAACATGAACCAAAACTGAGACAAGTGTAATAAATTTTTGGATAACTCCAGACTTGGGTCTAAACCACATCCATACATAAAGTAGAATAATGGCTTTCAAGCAAACAAGATATTTAATAAATATGGTACGAAGCCTTATGTACTAGATTCTAATGTTAACAAGCCAGTGGCAAGTGAAGCTAATGCTACCCCACTACAGATCAAGTGTTGGAAATGCAGATGTTCTCATTATACCCAAGATTGCAAGAGTAATACTAGTGGGGTCTTGCACAACTTACAAGAAGAACCAACTGTTGAGGAAATAGACGGAACATTGTGGATATATGCAACATTGGATGGTTGACAGGCAGATCATTAAGCTACAATGGTTGAGACAGAATGTAAGATCTTGAACAATTCTATTTCAATACTTACTGATCCCGGTGCTTGCCAGAGCTATGTTTCACATAAAAGTATTGATAAATGCAAGCTTGGCAAAGTAAAACATGATAAACCTTGGATGGTTTAGTTAGCCATAGGTACAAAAGTGAAAGTTTCAAAAATTGTTAAAGAATATGAGATAAACTAGAATGATTTTCCTATGAAAGTAAACCTGAAGATCCTACCTTTAGGATCTAATGATATACTTATCGACATGGACTAGCTGGAACAACACCATGTTATGCTCGATTGATTACACAAGTATATATCATGTACTGATAGCCAAGGGAACCAAGTGGAGGTTCAAGGCATTCCAAAGAAATTTTTTGTAAGGAAAATATCTTCCTTACAAGCAAAGAGATGCGTCAGGAAGGGATGGAAGTTGTTTGCAATGAACATCTAAGACATAGAGTTTGATAGAGAACAACACATAGAAGACTTCCCATTCTTGAAGAATTCAAGGATGTGTTTCCTGAGGAAATCCTCAGATTACCTATGAAACGAGACCTGGAATTTTCCATCAACCGACCCCTAGATTAGTTTTTTCCTTCCAAATCCCCTTACTGCATGACTGCACATGAGTTGGTGGAACTCAAACTATGGCTAGAGGAATTGATAGCGAAAGGGTATGTCTGACCTAGTGTGTCTCCTTGGGGAGCACCGATATTGTCCGTAAAGGAAAAGGATGGTACGATGCGGATGTGCTTCGATTACCGTTAGTTGAAGAAAATGACTATCAAGAACCATTATCCACTCCTTATGATCGATGAATTTTTCAATCACTTGGGAGGATCCAGAATCTTTTCAAAGATTGACCTGCGATTCACGTACCATTAGGTACAGATTCACAATGAGGATATTCACAAAACTACCTTTCATACAAGGTATGGGCACTATGAGTTTGTAGTGATGTCGTTTGGGTTGACTAATGCACCCACAAACATTATGTGTATGATGAACAACATATTCAGTAGGTATATGGATAATTTCATCTTGGTATTTATAGATGACATACCGGTTTATTTGAAGAATAAAGAAGAACACAAAGAACACCTTCGTGTAGTACTACAAGTGTTGAGAGAACACTAACTTTACTCTAAGTTTAGTAAATTTGATTTTTACAAACCACAGATACAGTATTTAGGTCACATTAGCTTCAAGAAAGGGATAGTTGTGGACCCAGAAAAGATTAAACCCATAAAGGATTGGCGTACCCCTACTAGTGTCACTCACATTAGGTCTGTTTTGGGATTAGTTGGATATTATCAAAATTTCATTGAGGACTTCTCCAGAATTGCTTTCCCTGTGACCGCTTTGTAGAAGAAAGTGAGTAAGTTCTTATGGACCACTAAGTGTGACGAAAGTTTTCAAAAGCTTAAGCATATTTTCATGATCGCACCGGTGTTATGAATTACAGATCCTGATGGAGATTTCGTCATTTGCATGGATGTAGGCAAGGAAGGACTTGGGCGGGTCCTCTCGCAGAATGGACACGTGATCTATTAATGAATCGTGGAAGTTAAAAGAGCATGAGTAGAATTATCCTACGCACGATCTTGATTTATCTATCATCATCCTTGCTTTGAAGATGTGGAGGAACTACCTCATGGGAAGGAAGTTCCTTCTGAAGACAAACAACATGATTCTGAAATATTTATTCGATCAATCAGATCTGAATGGAAGGCAAGCCCAGTGCTTGGCTTTCCTTAGTGAGTAACATTTTGAGCTTAAAGCACATTAAAAGAAAAGAGAATAAGGTTGTTGATTCTTTTAGCCGATGAACTCATATGATATATGAGGTGACGTTGAGTCAAACTGATGCAAATTTGCATGAGAAGATTAGAGCAGCCAAAAGAGTTGACCCATTCTATGTGGAAATCCTCAAGAAAGTCCAAAAGGATAGGTTGTTTCAGCAACAAAAAGAATACAAGGTAGATGAATCGAGACTGCTATGGTCTAAGGATTTTCTGTATATTCCAGAAGGAGGGGACCTTCGGTCCAGCATCCTCATGCAATTTCATCGGGCTCCTGACTCTAGGAATCTGGGACATCAAAAGATGATATCCTCCATCAAGAGACATTTTTCAGGCCTAAGTTAAAGGCTGGCATTACAATGTTTATTGCGAAATTTTAGCTAGCCAAGGCTGAGCATCACCATCCTACGGGATTGCTACAACAGTTACCCATTCCAGAATGGAAGTGGGAGGTCAGTTATATGTATTTCATCACTGGTTAACCAAAAAGTAAGAACCAAAATTATTCTATTTTTTTGGTCATCGAGAAGTTGTCAAAATCAACACACTTCATTCCTGTGATGTCTACCTACAAATCAGTAAACATTGTTCATATCTTCCTCAAGGAGATATTTAGATGCACGAGATACCCAAGGCAATTATCTCGGATCGAGATGTTAAGTTTACATGAAACTTTTGGAGATATTTATTCTATGGATTGGAGACGTAGTTGAAATTTAGCACTGCATATCACCTGCAAACAGATGGGAAGATAGAAAGAGTAAACTAGATTGTCGAGGACATGCTTTGGATTTATGTCATGAACAACCCTATAAAGTGGGAGGATTACCTGCATCTCGTAGAGTTTGCGTATAACAATGGTTATCATACTTCCACCAAGATGAGCCCCTTTGAGGTACTCTATGGATGGAAGTGTAGAACATGAGTTACTTAGGGTAGCCCGATGGATCGACTGATGTTAGGGCCTAATTTGTTGATGGACTTGGAACAGTTGGTTACTAAGGTCTAGGTTTACCTTAAAGAACCACAAGACCGCCATAAAATTTACGTCGATCGAAAAAGAAAAGATAAATATTTTCAAGTAGGCGATCATGTTTACTTGAAATTAAAAGGAAAATGAAGCTTGTTGAGCTTGGGTAGGTGCGGTAAGTTAGCACCTAGATTTTGTGGACCTTTTGAAATATTGGCCAAGAAAGGGCTAGTGGCTTATGAACTAGAATTATCCATGCATGTATGAGTCCATAATTTTTTCCATGCATCTTTGTTAAATAAATATGTTTATGATACTAAAAATTTTGTTGATTGGTCCCTGTTACTGGTGGAACCTGAAGTGTGGTTTTCCCCTGAGCCTACTCATATACTGGACAAGGGAGAGGTGTAGCTTTAGAAGTGCACTGTAGTCTTGTTGAAAGTGAAATGGAAGCACTTTGAGGCGGATGAGGCTACTTGGGAGAATGAAGTAACCACGAGAAAGGATTACCCCATCTTCTTTCATGGTGTCATTCTGAGTCTCTAGAGCACCAGGGACCGTGTTGTTCTAAATGGGGAGGGATGTAATATCCCAAATTTTGGACCTAACACTTATCAGAATGATCCTACTGGTTGTAATGATTATC
>LPNX010336383.1:213359-224716 GCA_001517045.1 Pseudotsuga menziesii | reverse complement strand
TTGTTTGTGTTGGGAATGGAATGTGAAGCACTTAATTAATCGGATGTTTTGTGTTGAGCAAGAAGCTTTAGAGCACTTGAGTGATTGATGATTTGTGTTGAGTGAGGATCTCTATAGCACTTGAGTGATTAATGATTTGTGTTGAGCGAGGAGATCTGGAGTACTTGAGTGATTGATGATTTGTGTTGAACGAGGAGCTCTGGAGCACTTGAGTAATTGATAATTTGTGTTGAGTGAAAATCTCTCGAAAACATGAAAAGACAATTGGAAGTGTTGGGTATAAGCCCTGGAGCCTTCCATGTTGATGTTGAGCATAAGCTCTGGAGCATCGGATCCTTGGCCATTGTATCCCTAGGTGTATCGTACATGTACTTCCTAGCATTAATGTTGAGTGAAGAGCTTTGGAATTGCACTAAATTGTAACTCCATCTTAATGCGTTGACTATGGGATCTGGTAAGCACTAGGGGTTACTGAAAATAATTTAATAACCTTCGAGTGAAAACAACTCAAGGAAAATATTGATCTCATCATACTTATTTATAAGTGATTAAATGAAGTTTCGAATTTTTGTATTCTCATCAAGTACTAAAGAGTTACCACGTTATACAAGGGAAATCCAACATGCAATGATGTTTAGAGTTACCTTTCCCAGTAGACCTAAACCATCTACTTACTTGACCTTAATGAAGAAGCGTCAATAAGTATATGGATCATGGTAAATAATGCCCAAAGACAAATGTTAACAAGTCTTATATTATTATGTACTTTATACATGGTATGTACAAAGAGCTGAATATAATTATAATATTAAGGATGAAAGAGAAATACAATCTCCATCCAATTATTATTTATCGTGTAAAGATAATAAATAGTCCAAAACATAAAAAGTAACATTAGGAACTAGTAGAAAGTTCCTAAGTTAAATATTAATAATTACGCAAAGAAATTGAAAAGGGTTAGATCAAGAAACCAAGTTTTCTTGATTTAACTGTCCCTTTAACTGAAAAGTATGTCTATAAAGACTCAAGACAAGGAAAGGCTTGGGGTTCTGAGATATCATTAGAGGATTCATTTCATGCTTGTTTTGCTCTCAAGTAATTCTTAGAGAACATTTTTCTGGAAGGAAAAAGGAGAACTGATCCAAATCTGATATATCGAATAGGAAACCCCACCTTAGGAGATTTAAGCTACTTGGATGTTAGAGTCTAGCTCAGGGGGATTTGGATTTAAACAAGGAACGGTTTAGGGTCATGGCTGGGTGGAACGTGGTGGTTACCAAGTGATTTTGTCATCCAAAATAGAGGTCAAATTTGTATTGAATTTTTAATGTTGGTCATTTAAAGTGTGCAAGTTCAACCATTAAATGAGCTTCAAAAAATTACAGGTATGAAATTATCCTAGTATGTCTAATTCATTTCTAGCATAGATGTTAAATTCTTTAGGTAAAGGTTCATGTTGTATTTATAACCCTAGAAATGGTTGTATTGTAGATCTTCTAGCATTTACATTTCTTAAATTATAACCCTAGGCTGAAAATTATACCTCATGGTGTGTTCACCAGGGTTTGTTCAATTAAGTTTATTTTTGTATTTATCTTCATTAATTAAATCGTGTTTAATGAAAATTAGGTTTTGTTTCAGATTACTATACCGTTGTTCTTTTAACCTCTCTTACTCTACTCACATATTCCATTTGTTAGTAGAGACATGTTGTAGATTAAAATAGATTAATATTAGAAGTAAGTTTTAGTTACATATATGTATAAACTTACAATCTAGATAATCTAAGGTACTACATACAAACTGAACTACTATAAATATATATATAAACATATATAGGCATCTAACATAAATGAATTTGAAGGCTATCTATAATTATTCTACATTAAAATATAAGATAATTAAAGCATTAAATACCTTTCAATGTCTTCACCATTAATGATTTTCTATCTACTAAATCATTCCATGAAATAACTTCATCATAAATAAATGAACAAGAAGTATCGTGACCATTCTTTTGGTCCAAGATTCACATCTCTATTCCTATACTAAATCCACAGNTTTTGGGGTCTAAAATGGGCCTCCTAAGAAAAATAATAAAATAATAGTTAAAATAATAAAATAATATTGATTAATTTTGGAGGAAGAAAGAAAAAACTACTTTTTGTGTTCGTATTTTCAACATATCTTCTTGCGTTTTTACTCAAATTTCGATCGGGAGAGATCGTTGGATGCGGAATTTGATTCCGCATCCAATGAGTACCCACACTGCATACTTTTGACAGACCCTGCTACCCCAAAAACAAGAAATACCTGGGGAAAAAAATGTGATGATGATGTCATCATCACATTTTTTTTCCAGGTATTTCTTGTTTTTGGGGTAGTAAGGTCCACCAAAAGTATGCAGTGTGGGTACTCGTTGGATGCGGAATCAAATTCCACATCCAACGAGCTCTCCCGATCGAAATTTGAGTAGAAACACAATGAGATATGTCGAAAATACGAACAAAAAAAGTAGTTTTTTTTTAATGACAAATATGCCAATTCAACGATTATGGTTGACTTATTTTATTGAAATTCTATTGGTTCTTGAATTCCAACTCACAAAAACGGATTTTGGCACGTTTTCTTATAAGGCCCATTTTAGACCCCAAATTTCCTCTAATGCCTAGTATTTAAAATAAATAACATTATAATCACCTGCACAAATCATTTAAAGGTCCCATCTAATATCACTCATAAACAATCTCATATAAATTAACCAAGTAAAACAAATTAAAGAACTCTGTAATTTATAAACAGAGGCTGTGGTATCGACCCCTATGGGTTCACCAACCCAAGTCGCAAGAATCATTAAAACAACCATAACATTTACACAAACCGTAAAAAATTACATAACTCTGTAAGTCTTTCTATATAAAAAATTAAACACCATATCACATACAGGAAATGATTTCATTTATAAATCATATCAAAATCTCTACACAGTTCCAAATAATTACAATAGGAACAAGAATCGAATCATGTGGGCATACAAGCCCAACTCATATCTGTAAATTAAAAAGTACAATTCATTACATGAACCACAAACAGGATTCAAACCTGATATGTATTGTTTACCATGGGCACACTATACATACAGTCTATGCGGGCTACATTAATAAAATCAATACTATTAATAAACAACCAATTATGCTACAACTAAGTTGTAAGACTTAAGCTCTGATTCTATGTAGTAAGTCACGGCCTCACCCAAATTACATGAACACACAGGATAATAAACTCAAGGAGTGAATCATTACATAAGAGGTCGTAAGACCCTCATCAAGCCATGCCCAACATTGGCCTAAGCCATGGCTTGTAAAGAATAAAATACACAGTTTATATAAACTACAAATGAGCACTGTCAACATTTTTCCCTACAATGACGAAGGCCATCGTGGGTTATACCCCTAGCTCCTTCACAACCCACATTATACTCTAAGCCAACGAAATCATAAATAGTACTGCAACCATCTGAAGCTATGCGCAACATCTACATAAGCTAATCTATGGCTTATCAAATTTAAAATACTAATCTATTACACAATAAAGGATAGAAAAAATTAAGCTATTGCAACAATCGTGGGAGGGATCATGCCATACAGAGCATGGACTCAACCCTTGTGCTGTCAAATATTACAACCAAGATCTAGTTAAACCATTTATACAAAGTCCATTAATGAAGGCGAAATTCCACATTAAAACCCATAGTATTAAACCAATAGAACAACATAATTCCACACATACACAGTAAGCATAATAACCATTGCCATTTCAGAAATGCATAGTTAATATTATGCACAGGAATGCCAAAAGCATAAGTCAAGTAATTACATAGTTTCTCCATGGACTTCGGCACCATTGCAAGCAATTTGGCACCATTACAAGAAATGGTGTTTCCCAGACATAAAATTCCCAATCCATAATACAATTGACATAACAAATATTTACATAGAGCCGATAAGAGAACAAGTTTTCTTCACGGACAAAAACACCATGCTATATAGTTAAAAACCCAAGTCTGGTAACGCAGGCCCGAATTCTCTTCAAAACCCCATAGAGAATCCCCAAACCAAAACGACGAAACCAAACACAGACAGTTTGGGAGACAATAAGTGTAGGATTGTTTTGCAAGGCATATCTTGCACCTTGGAACCACATTCAAACCAATGATAGAGCATGATCCATGCTTCTCTTCACCATCCACCGGCACCCAAAAACAACCAAGTGAAACCGAGATGAGAATTATGGAAGAAAAAGGAACCACAAAACAAAAATGAATCGTAGATATAAAGTCCAAAATGAAGCATACCTTTGAATCTTGGAACTTGCCAAGATTTCCTCTATGCAGAGCTAAGACCAAACCCCAAACAACCAAGATAAAGGACAATTCCAGCGTGAGCCAAGCTTTAAGCTTGGGCTGCCATGAAAACCAAGGTGCATTAATGGCACCAACTAGTATCCAATATCAAATCCAAAAAACCCGCTTTTCCATAGTTTAATTTTGTTGCAAAACATTGGTCTCCATTCCCATGCAAGGCTTAAACCCCAACTTATATGGTTAAACCATATGATATAAATGTGTTGTAATATCCCGCTTGTTGTATCCCGAATACTTTGTAATTGTAAAAAAATGTTTACTATAATTGTTCTAGTGAGGAGCTCAAGGCCAAGGCCCCACTAGAAACAAGATCGGCAACTTGATATGAGTTAGTTACATAAGAGGATAAGCTCAAGAGACCTAAGCCCACTACGGCCCAAAAAAAGACAATGGTCGGGGGGCCATAATTCGACGATGCAGTTGTGCATATCATATTGATTAGGGCGATATTATAAATAAGGACTCACCCTATGAAGGAATTCCTACTTCCGGGAGAATTATCCCAACTAGGATACCCTACTCACTAAATCCTATTACAACGAAACCTACTTAAAGGGAGTCGCAATCATTTTTTTACGCGACATAAAGGAGTCAAGTAGTTAAATTTTAAGAGGGGAAACCAACCTAAGAAATTAATGGTTAAAAAGGACCATAGGTCATGGCCACCTAAAGTATGGAAAGAAGGTATCATCTTTGGCATACCTTGCTCAATGATTAAAGGGCAATATACCATCTCCTAAATAAAATATATATTGATAAAATTGCCATAGGCTATATGCTTAATATAAATCATGTAGAGTGAGTACTTATATTAGATAAACAAATATAGGATTATTGCGATAACAAGCATGATGAAGATGAACTACACCTTTGAAATGGGGACATTTCCATCCCTGCATCGTGCACACATTTCCTATGTCCACTCTTTCCAGTCCTTCAATCAAATGCAATTCCTCACTAGGCACCTCAAGAGAGTGTGTTTTAGCAGTAGCTATTCCTTTGATGAATTCCCAATGGAAGAAAAATCAATGAAACCACAGGAATGCAAGTAGAAGGGATATTATGTCGCTCTAGAGGATGTAAACATGTTGTGTAAATAAGTATGTATCAAGATGCATTGGACATGTTGCATTTCACCACAAAACACGGCATTCAGACAAATGCTAACACATACTCTCGCCTCCTACATAGGGGTGTTACAAAATCCCTAGCCAAAGGAAATTGGATACAAATTCATATGTTTGAAAATGGATTTCAACAAGATATCCATCTACAACCAACTCATTAACATGTACGCAAAATGTGGAATAAATTAATGAAGGTTACTCCCAAAACATAAGGGAACATAAGAAATTACTCCCAGGACAAAAGGAAGTCAGGGAATATGTCAGACTTTGCACCTCTGCATTATGAATAAGGCGTGCACCTATGCACCTCTACATTATTATTGAGAGGAATTTTCTACGTTGAAGGTGGGCATGCACCTCTATGATATTATTAAGTGAGGAATTTGTGAGTTGGAGAGGGATATATATATATACACCTCGTTACATTTTGCAGTAGACATCTTTGTGTATTGGGGAAAGAAGGGATAATCCATTGTGCCTTCTGGAAAAGAGGAACCTGGGTGTTTGCAATATTTTACCCCTCTGCGTTGTAAGAGGACTAGAGGATGGGAAAATTGCGAGGTGTACATATCCTATGAGAGAGAAAGAGCTATAGAAATTTGTGTTTCTGCAAGGAGAGATAGGGACATGGGAGAAGCATAAGGGCGCATCAAGCAGGATTGGGGCTTGCTTCCTGTCTACGTGAGAATGAGCCTTCCATTTGTTTGATGTCTACATTTTGATCAGAACAAAATATGCCTGCTCTTGGGTTTTCCATTCTGGTATGCAATTTTATTGGTTTATTGTCGTATTTGATTGTTCCAACAATTTGAACCCATATCTCCATTGTTGGAATCACTTATGCCATCTGGATTCCCTTGGGTATAGTTAATATCCCTATGTATGAAATCAAATAAATGATTTTGGTGAAGTCACCATTTTGGATCAAAGAGATGATCCACGTTTTAACTATAGTCGCTGCTAATTTTAAAATGGATCCATGTTTTTATGAAACTACAATGTAGTAAACCCAAGAACCGATCCACGCTTGGATCTGTAGTAGTCGGGTAGTTTGGATTTTAAAACCGATCCCTAATTTTTGAAAAAAATCACTATGTAATGAATCAAGAAACCATTCCACGATTTCATAGCGGTGGTTGTGTTTTTAAAGAAAAAAACCAATTCCTTGAATGGTGAGAAATCGTTGTTTATAGGATGAAAGAATGTTGACCAACATTCTTGAAGTGAAATCTATATGTACAGTACTATGGAATCTGATCCATGGTTGATGGGAGCCTTTCCTTTTTTCCATCGCTAGGTAATGAATCAAATAACTAATAGGATGATTTGATTATGCCTTTAAACCTAGACTTCGATTTGGTTATACCTTTCTACATGATTTGGATCTGACTTAGAATGAGTTTCACTTGTGATCTGAACTTGTACATTGATGTACTTGCAATGTATATATCCTTGCCTTATATCCTTGCATTCAATATGATTCATATTGTGTTCACTTTGTAGCAAATTATGTTTTGATAAACCCCTATGTGTATGTTCTATAGAACTGAATAGTTTAAAGACACTGGGAATCAGTACGACTTAGGTCATGTACAGTTTGGATAGGAGAACATATATCTGTAGATGTAAAGTAATAACCCTCGAACTCTCGCATTGGTTAGGGAAATAAAATGTGAGCTTGTTAACAATACCTTCAGCATAGGCGTGGTTGATGGTTAAAGATCAAAGTCTCACCTAGTGGGATTGATGGGTTAGGTATCAACCTTTATGAATTATTTGTTAAGGTTCAATAACTCTAGCCTCATTATATTCATGCTAGAGTTAGTGGAAATTTTTGGAATGGGTTTTAATAATATTGTTTTTAACAAAGGGGAGGGACTTGCAATTAGGAAAATTAGTGAATTGGTTTTGGTTCTCTAAAGAGATAACTATGGAATGGATGTAGCACTACATCTGCACCTTCGTAACCCTTGTTGAAAAATATAATATAAACTCTTAAATGTTTGGTGGACGTAGCCCCGGGTTAGGGTTGAACCACGTACATCGTTGTCTCCATGTGATTGTATCTTGTGTTATTTAGTTTCTTTGTGTTTTATTGATTTGCATATGATTCCATTAAATAATATCTCATGTATGCTGAAATCCATGATGTTAAGAAATATTGTTTATGCATCAGGATTTATCCTTATAAGGCTAGTTTGCAACATGATGGATATTCAAATTTAAAGTCCTCTAGAATTTACATAAAGTACCAATTATTACATTGTGTATGCCTACTCCTTCTATGTTTTGAACTGAAGATTTGTCTTGGGATAGACATAAATTATAGTGACTTATATGTTGAGTTATAGAGAGGGGAACGTGCTACTTAATTGTTACTTTACTAAAGATAAGTAAGATTTAAGGTACTTGAAAAATAGAAATCTCCTTAGCAGTTTATAGTTATAGTAAACCTTGGTTGGGTTTTAATATTCATTCTTAATGAAGTGTCTCAAGTTTTCATATCTTAATCAATGGTAGGATTGCAAGGATAAAGTTTAAACTTAGTTGATTCATGATGTTCCAATGACTGATTTGGAAGTGTATTTTTCATCATTTACCAGTCCCAAGGATAACTATTCCAAGGCATAGGTAGTTGTTCAAATCAAGTTTGTTTTGGTTACTATGGGTATATCACATATGGTATCAGAGTGAGAGTTAAAACACTTGGGCCTATTTGGGCTCAAAATGCTCCTACATATTTTATTTCAGAACTAATGATTAAGTTTTTCCTTGTGATAACATAAAATCAACAAGTTTACACTGTTTTGTAATATAGGTACCTTAAGATGTACCAAACACATATATTTATTGACCTTGTAGTTGTGTAGGAGAAGGTGGAGCACCTTCTCAAAAATCACAATGAAGATGGCCCATTACTTTTGCCACTTGTTGATGTATATGTAACTTCGGAATGTATTCTTCTATGTATCTTATGTATTGTAACCTGATGTTTATTTTGGGATGTTTCTATTATGTATTTGAGTCATGTGACCATGCCCCGATGTTCCGATCAGGAAGATTAATAATGTAAACAAGTCATGTCAAGTCATTAGGTAAGGCCCCACAGTTTCGGGGTACTTGAATTATTATACACTAATTAAGGTGTAGGCTCGGGTAAGTAATTGTTAGTTGAGCCTACGTGATTAAGTGCACTTCAAGTGAATGGAAGAATATAAATAGAGAGTGAGAATCTCTATTTATTACACACATCATTCACTCTCTCAAGTGTGGCACACTAGTGAAGAAGGAAATACTGGGGCTAGACAGAAGAAGAAGACTACTGCTGTTTTTGGGAGATCTCTTACTGTTTTGGTGCTGATTTTATCTCTAAGGAAGTTGCGGGGTTTTCTCCTTCATGGTTTCCCCAAGGAAAACTGTTTGTGTCTCTTGTCTCTTGTGATGTGCTTATGTTTTGATTGCTGTGCTTGTTATTCTCTCAGTGAAAAGATCCTAAGATCATAATGCTAGCTTAATGTGATGAAAAACTAACATGGTATCAGAGCTAACCTAAGAAGAAGACATTGTGCAGTTGCAGAAGCTAGGGCTTGTTATTTGTTGGGTCTCTCTCTACAATTTATTAGCACAAGTATGCTAGGATGACTCTCCATTGAAGGGTGCATCTTTATGTCGAAGCGAAATTCGATTTTGAGCATTTTCAGTTCTCGATGTGGAAATTAGGGCTTTCTACAGAAGAGGAATTTTTGAGTGATACCAACATAGGATTTTTCTCCTCATCAAAACCGAATTTTAGAGACCTGGATCGAGAATTTTGGTTGGGTAAATATCTGGGAAATTCAAACCCTAGTTTGACCCCGAGCTAGAGAAACCCTAAATACTAAAAATGCTAAGTTTTGGTACAGTCGCTATATTTTGAGGTTGGTGAAGTATCAGAAGCTGCAAATTGCAGGAGTCGAATATAAAATCTTTAATAACACTCTTTCCAAAATTCAGCCTCCGATTCGCTATATTCCAGGAGATATGATCTCTCCACGTTGGGGTTCTAGCCTCTTCCAGAAATCATCCATAAACAGGACACCTGGGGAGAATTGCAATATATTGGGATATAGAGGTCCAAATGGAAATACTAAAGATGTTCCAGAAAGGGAATAGAATTTAATTTCGGTGGTCCAAATATCAGACTTAGAAGATGAACCAGTGACACGTGGAATTCCGTACAACTTCGCTGTTCTGAACAGTCCTGTAAGCGGTCACCTTGGGAAGAGGATCATAAATCCCAAATGGTGAAACCAATTCTGCTAAAACCTATGTTTTTGGATCAGGGACATGTGAGGTTACCTCTATGATAAATTTCAGACATAGAGGAGCATTAATTTTGGAGATATCAGAGAAACAGTAACAGGAATTTCTGCAGAAGAAATTGGAAAATTAGGGCTTCCTGTTCTGGGAGCTTCCCTCCACTGTTTTCAAAAAAGGAGTACATTGGAAAGATCCATTTGAAAAGATATACCTATATATCCAATCAGATCTGAAAGATTCCAAGTTTTTAAAATTAGGGTTTCTGTGACAAACCCTAGATCAGCAAACTCCGGGACAAGGACGGACACCTTAAATCGGTAAGATCTAATCCTTTTCTATTTCCATTTGAGGTTCTCATTTCAATATGATCTGTCACAACAGCTTCATGATAAGCTTGGTGAAGTTGACAACTTCCAAACATAGAAGTATTTGATCTCTCTAAATAAAATGGATTGGACACCTACATGAGTATAGAGGTTCCAGTTTCAGAGGGAGATGAGTCCAAAGAAGTCATCATGCTCATGCTGCAGAGGATGATGAACCATCCAGAAAGAGATCCAGATATGAAAGTGAAGATTATTCAAGTGAGGATGAATATGTTCTGATATCAGCTCTCACAAGTAACATTACTCATGGAAGTGATTATTGGCTTATAGACAGTGGGGCTTCCAAACATATGACGGGATTCGAGGAATCCTTTGTAAGACTGTCAGAACATGAATCACCTCACAAGGTGAAACCAGGAGATGACTACCAATATCCAATAAAAGGTAGTGGGGAATATTCATACAAGCTAGACTCTAGTAAGTCTCTAACAATGAAAGAAGTATTGTTTGTTCCAGGACTCAAGAAAAACCTTCTCTCCATTTCAGCATTGATGCAAAAGGAATGTGGGTTGCATTCATAGATGGTCAAATCATCATGTGGCCAAAAGGAAAGACTATCGATGATGCGGTAGTGATTGGAGAACAAGAAGGAGGCTTGTACAAATTGAAGAGCCATCTAGAACAAGCCTTGATCCATGACATAGTAGAGCCAAATGAGCTTTGGCATAGAAGGCTTGCACATGTGCATTACAAAGCACTACCTATTGCAAGCAAAGCTGTTGAAGGTCTTCTAGAATTTCAAGCTATTTGAAGGGAAGAACAAAAATCAGAATATGACCTAAAGAGTCTCTCAAATCAAGAACAACTTGAAGCGATAAAAGAAGAAGTGAAGAATGTAGAAGTGGTGATGGCCACCTTGAATGGCCTCCTAGGATCGTAGGATTCATTCATGTGAGGAATGTTTGCCAGAAGGAAGTGATTACTTTCAATAGACTCTAGAAAGAGAACTCACAAGAAGAAGAAGCTCGAGAAGAGAAGATGGGAGCAATTGAATATCAAGCTCTTACCATCAAAATAAGATCCCTCAATCAATGAGGAATATGAAGATCTCAACTCTTGAAGAACTTCTTATCCACCTCAGCATTTGGATAAGAAACGATGCTATCATGAATGAAGAAGATG
>LPNX010336383.1:78746-213269 GCA_001517045.1 Pseudotsuga menziesii | reverse complement strand
AGAAGGAGTATACCCACGAAACAAATAAAGATAATTATTCAATTGTCATTTCATGATATTATTTTGTTATGCATTTGTTTATATTCAGTTGATGTATTATGCATGATAGGATTTTTGCATTAACGAGAGTATACTACTAATATGCATGTGATGGGTAAGTAGCTCATGGTGCTATACAACTCTCCATTGCTACTTATCTAGAATGAAACCTCTTTGCTGACATATTGGATTAGTGCATAATCTCAATGTTTTACTGGTAGAGATGGAAGGCATCTAGAAAGTTTCAGTGAGATATGGATGAATGTTGTATTGGCCAAAGTAGTTGCATGATCATGCATAATAACTTTCCAGTATGAATATTCTTTATGAAATGTTCTAACCATACAAATGCATTTGACTTGTAGGAAAGATCGCATACATAATCGCCTCCAAGCAAACAAGAATGAAGACTTGTTCCAAAGAGCAAGTGACGACATTTAAAGAATAATATGATGAGTGCAGTGACATAATTGATGCAGAAGCTTCCAGCCACTAAGAAGAAAGGGAAGACTAGTTCAAGAAGAATGATTCCATGGCACAGTATCAATACATGAAGAGAAGTTCATAGCTCCATCATGCAGTAGATGGAAACATCGTGGGATACAAAGAGAGATTCGTAGCATGAGGCTTCTCACAAAAAGAAGGCATAGACTGCAAAGAAACATTTACAGCTATTAGAAGTAAAGTCACATGACATGCATAATCATGTGTGCAAATGAAAGAAGGCATTGTACAAAGACACCCATGGGATAATACATACATGATGAGCCTAATGAAGATATAAACCTTTGATACAAGGTTGATAAAGGATGACAAGCTCACAGATGGGTGTGAGATGAAATTTTGAAGAAGTTCAAGATAGATGATCTTAGTATCCAGTGATCCTAGATGGATACTACTTGTCACTCTAGTACATAATGTTTTAGTGCATAGAGTATGGAAGACAGAGGGAGTATGATGCTCGGATTCAGAGGGAGTGACTGCAAAAGATCTTGAGGTTCGACATGGTACAACAGGATGGGCAGATTACTGATGACTCTAGGCTTTACTGATAGTAAAGTGGATTCCAACCTTTGCTTCAAGGTTGAAGGCGGAAGATCAGTAATGCTCCTATTATATGTCGATGCACTATTTTCTAGGCATGGAGGTGTGGATAAGGTAAGTATGTAGTAAAGATCCCGAATACGTTCAGGATGATGGACTGCATGACCACACCTATGGCATCGAACCTAAAACTGTTAAGTGATGCTTCATCAGAGTCGGTTGATGCTATGATGTATCGTCAGATGATTGGGTCCTTGATGTACCCGAGACCAGATATTTTCTTTGATATGAATACATTTGAGACATGTTCACCTAATGGTTGCAAAGCATGTAGGGGTACAGTTGATTATGGGCTCAAGTACGATGTGAATCAAAAGATTAACCTAGAGGGTTATGTTGATTCAGATTGGGTAGGCAGTGCCATCGACAGGAAGAGTACTTCGGGATGTTGCTTCAGTATGGGATCAGGTGTGATCTCTTGGTTTAACAGGAAGCAATCCTGTGTGGCACTGAGTACAGCTGAAGCAGAGTATGTCGTAGCTTATTCAGCTAGTTGTGAGGTAGTATGGCTACAGAAGCTACTATCTGATATATTTGATCTCTAGTTAGATGCTACTTGTATACATTGTGACAACCACAGTTGCATGAAGTTGTCAGAGAATCCAGTGTTCCATGACAGGTCGAAGCATATCGAGATCAAGTATCACTATATAAGGGATATGGTGTAGAGAGGAGCAGTAAAGCTCCTGTGTGTTGTGACGGAGGAATAGATAGCTGATGTATTGATGAAGCCATTGGCTAGGCTGAAGTTCGAGTACATCAGAGAGAGACTTGGTGTTCTCTAGATCGAGGCTTCCTCCCAGAGAAAGTGATGAGTCCCATAGCCATTCTGACATGGTGAGAGGATTGGTTCCTTCCATGGTCAGATGTAAGGGATGAGCCATTCTGTCATGGTGAGAGGATTGGTTCCTTCCATGGTCAGATGTAAGGGATGAGCCATTCTGTCATGGTGAGAGGATTGGTTCCTTCCATGTCAGATATGAGTTCTGGCCATTCTGTCAAGTAGGACAGATGTAAGGGCAATTTCCATTCTAGGAATGGAGGCACCTGGTTAGTTACCAGGAACACTCAGTGTAGGACTGAGTAGCCATTATGATGTGATGGAGGGATGTGTTCCCACCTGATGAGATGTAAGGGCTAAACCATTATGTTCATGGATAAAGGATTTAGTTCCTTCCATGTCAGATGTGAGTGTTGGCAATTCCGACGAGCAGGTCGGATGTAAGGGAAACTACCATTCTTGAGGAGAATGGAGGCACCTGGTCAGTTACCAGGTAGCTCAGTCGAGGAGGACTGGGGGCCGTTTTGATATGACTGTAGGATTGGTTCCTACAAGATCAAATGTGAGTGAAAGCCCTTCCATCATTATGAGCAGGATGTGTTCCCTCTTCGATGGATGTAAGTGCCGAGCCAGTATTCGCATCATGTGTTGATCAGACGTAAGTGCTGTGCCAGTCTTCGCATCATGTGTTGATCAGACATAAGTGCAGTGCCATTCTTTGCATCATGTGTTGATCAGATGTAAGTGTAGTATCTATCTTCGCATCATGTGTTGATCAGATAGTGATGATTGAGCCAGTCTTCGCATCATGTGTTGATCAGACGTAAGTGCTGTACCAGTATTCGCATCATGTGTTGATCAGATGTAAGTGCTGGGACTTTCTGACAAGTAGGTAAGATGTAAGTGCTGGGTGTGCCTTTCTGATGAGTAGGCCAGATGTAAGTGCTGAGCGAAGACCTACATGATGGGTAGGCCTACAACCAACATGAAAAAGGGGTGGCTCTGTAGAACTTCCTATGACGAGAAGAATCATGAGATAGCACCAGGGATGATCTAGATCGAGTGATGATCGAGATCCACTAATGATGATCTAGCAGTAATGATCCAGATTGAGTGATGATCCAAATCTAGTCCGGTGATGACGATCCAGATCGAGAGATGATCCAGATCCAGTGATGATGTTCCATGATGATCCAAATCGAGAGATGATCCAGATCCGATGATGACTTGAAGACGAAGATGACTTGAAGATGAGATGATCCAGCTGATACAGAGAAGAAGACCAGTGCCAAAAATTGTGTCGAAATAATACCTTCCTAGTTAAGAGGGAGTGTTGATGTATATGTAACTTCGGAATGTATTCTTCTATTTTATGTATTGTAACCCGATGTTTATTCCAGGATTTTTCTATTATGTATTTGAGTCATGTGACCATGCCCCGATGTTCCGATCGGGAAGATTAATAATGTAAACAAGTCATATCAAGTCATTAGGTAAGTCCCCACAGTTTCAGGGTACTTGAGTTATTATACACTAATTAAGGTGTAGGCTCGGGTAAGTAATTGTTAGTTGAGCCTACGTGATTAAGTGCACTTCAAGTGAACGGAAGAATATAAGTAGAGAGTGAGACTCTCTATTTATTACACACATCATTAACTCTCTCAAATGTGGCGCACTAGTGAAGAAGGAAATACTGGGGCTAGACAGAAGAAGAAGACTACTGTTGTTTTTGGGAGATCTCTTACTATTTTGGTGCTGATTTTATCTCTAAGGAAGTTGCGGGGTTTTCTCCTTTATGGTTTCCCCGAGGAAAACTCTTTGTGTCTCTTGTCTCTTGTGATGTTCTTATGTTTTATTGCTGTGCTTGTTATTCTCTCAGTGAAAATATCCTAAGATCATAATGCTAGCTTAATGTGATGAAAAACTAACACCACTTTCACTTCAAGACGATGACATAAGTACATAGGTATCTTGCTATTTCATTGATTACTTTCGAAGAGGTTTATGAATGAGTAAGACGATTGTTTCGTTTCTATTTGAACTGCACAAATAAAATCTTATTGAAGCATAGAAGTTTCTTAGGAAAACTCATGGTCGATGAAAGTAATATAGTAGTTCTATCATAATAGTAATGTGGGAGTTGAATTGCTTAAATAAGTGACCTTTAGAACCTACATTCGTAGTTGAATTGGTCGTTAATGGTATGATGTATGTTAAAAATATTCTTAAAATTCCATGTGAATTTGTAATAGGTTACCTCATAAAACATGGTGAATAATGTTGTTAAAGAGTAGCATTGAAAGGGTTACCTAATTACCTAAAGACCTAATGAGAATTGATTATTGATTATAAGTCTTCTGGACCTAATTTGGGGTTCATTATTTTTAAATGTAAGTGGCTCATGACAGTATACTCCAAGGTCTTAGAGATATCATTATGTGAGGAAATATAGTGTTATGTATATATATATATATAAACATACATATATAACTTACCTAAATTCCTTGAAGATAGCAAGATAACTATTAAAGGGTATTTGACAAGTTTATCATTTAGGAGTAACTGTATTACTCTTGAAAACTCTCTAAAAATATTAGCCGCTAACTATCACATATAGTAAAATGGGTTAAGCACATAGGTAAGTAATGCTAAAATTATATTGTCAAGATTTTACAAAATACAAATGGTATCAAATGAATGTTAGTGGTGTTAAAAAATACGGACATTATATGAAAGATACATTTGGAATTTCATTGCACTAAATCGTATGGATACATTGGTACATGTTAGTTGAATGACTACAATTGCATGTAGATGTTGGTAGTGGAATAATTTGGCTAAGGTGCATGAATTATTAAAGTCAAAATCAAATTTAATGATTGAGCATTTAGATCTAAGGTAGGAGGAAGTAGTGGTTCTCAAGATTTGGGTCCACTAGTTTTGGAGAAAACTCTTTCGCCTATATGTATGCACATAACTATCATACGACTTGGGTCCTGAATGCATATGTCCTAAGGAAGAATTATGTTTGGTTATTTTAGTTTGGCTATCATGAAACTAATAAAACCTAGGAAATGGTTAGTTGTTACACATAATAAGTGAATGATGAGAGAAGTGAATGTTAACCTCTTTATCAAAAGTTGCTGATCAACTTGTGGATGTTGAATACCATTAGCGTAGTAAATAGATGCTAAGTAAAGGTAGGACTTGAATTTCAGAATTGTTTGTAAGAGAATTCAAGTTAGTTACAATATACCACTGTTATAATGTACCCTTTACATATAATTATTAGTGTGCAAGAAATTGGGTTATGCACATAAAGACTATTGAACTATTTATACAAGAGAAACAACGTTCCTTATAGTATTTATTCAAGAAAGGGAAAAAGGAAAACTGGAAAACTAGACTGCTTATGAACCTGGACTACAATACAGCTAAGGTAAATATCATGATGTGTTGTGCCCATTGTTATTGGTTGTATAGAAATAGTGCACCTCTTATAACGGCTCTCATTTTGATGAACTAGAAAAGTTGTAAGATATGACATAAGTAGTTGAGATATGAAATTAGGGTAAGTAGTTTACTTGAACTACTCATGTTATTGGAATTTCCATGTCCCTAGCATTGCCACTCATCAATGTGGTGTAAAGTTGGAATATCCCTTCACTAGTAATTATCCAAATATAGTTGAGAAAGGATGTCTAAGGATATAGGTATTGAAAATGATTAATGTTGTTTTATGTTATATGCTAACATTGCAGGATATGCTAGGAACACTATTAGTTGGAATCGATTGTTAGTAAAAATGGTCGCTACCTTAAATAATAAGGTTAAGAATGGGTGATGTTCTACTTATTACAAATTGTTGAATTTCGAGGTTTTATAAACCAAGGATTAACTGTGGATGATGTTCTTTATATACTGACATTGCAGGCTTCACCAAGATTATGACCATTGTTGGAATCGACATGCACTACGGTATATAAATCTTCCTGCATATATAAGTTGCGCTAAATTTCTCAGAAATGAGTAAGGAGTAATTTTTCTAGATGATTTACAGGGTTATATAACTCATGAATGGTGATTAAAATCGCTGCAACTTATGAAATTCTAATGATTAATGAATGAAATTATTGGTTATCAATAGATGCTTTGACTAACTATGTAGTCGATTCACAAATTGGGACAATGACAGTAAGGTCATGCTAAGCACCAAGGAGTGGTTGTTACGAATAGTCAAAGTTGAAATTTATACTAAATATGAACAAGGAAAAAATTTGAATGCTGCGGGAGCACCATAGTGTTAGGCAAGTGATTTTCACATGAGCACATTGGTGTTAGGCATATATGCTGCAAGAGCACAATGGTGTTAGGAAAGTGATTGCCGCGTGAGCACCTTGGTGTTAGGCATATGGTGTGGCAAGAAAAGAGCTAGGCGAAACCGGACATCTGGAAGACAGGGCGCTATTTGATGTCACTGAGAAAACTTTTGACTAGTGGTTAAAAAAGAGAGTAACCTCATAAAATTGTTGTAATACCACACAAGAATGGAAAAGGAACTCAAGGGAGAGTTTGGAAAACATAACGAACATAAATGTGTGCTAACGAATTTCCAAGTAATTAGACTGTTACATGCTTAATGTGTAATGTGAAGGAAGGATTTCCTCAGATTGAGGACTACATACCTCTCCAAAGGTTGGAGATAAAACCAACACTGAAAGGATAGTAATTATGTTTTATTGATGAATAAATTACTTTGTGAAGATAATTGGGTATTATGATACCAATAAAAACTACAAAGTGTTCCATAAATTGCAATTTTTTATCATACAAAAGGATCCATGACTTATGCTTAAGTTGAATTATAATTTGATGTGATTTTTTGAATAAAAATTGGGCTAGACCTGAACCTTGTGCAGGAAATTGCATGACTTGAATTTAACAACTTAAGAAGGAGCACAAAGGATCGATAGAGGCCAGAAAAAAGTAGATGAAGCAATAAAGATGACTCATGAGAAGCAACAAATTGGCTGGAAACTGGAACACCAAGGACGGTGTTAATTTCAACAGAGGGAGGATGTAATATCCCGCTTGTTGTACCCTGAATACTTTGTAATTGAAAAAAAAAATTTACTGTAATTGTTTTGGTGAGGAGCTCAAGGACAAGGCCCCACCAGAAACAAGATCGGGAACTCGATATGAGTTAGTTACATAAGAGGATAAACTCATGAGACCTAAGACCTTGACGCAGCTTAATGATGGGAAACTAAGCCCACTACAGCCAAAAAATAAAAAAAGCAAATGATTGAGGGGCCATAAGTTGACGATGCAGTCGTACATATCATCTTGATTATTGCGATATTGGAAATAAGGACTAGCCCTGTGAAGGAATTCCTACTTCACGGAGAATTATACCAACTAGGATACCCTACTCACTAAATCCTATTATGACTAACCCCAGTTAAAGGGAGTTGCAATCATTTTTTTATGTGACATAAATGAGTCAAGTAGTTAAAATTTAAGAGGGAAAACCAACCTAAGAAATTAATGGTTAAAAAGGAGCATAGGTCATGGCCACCTAAAGTATGGAAAGAAGGTATCATCTTCACCATACCTCGTTCAATGATTAAAGGGCGATATACCATTGGCCTAAACAAAATATATATGGACAAAATTGCCATAGGCCAGATGCTTAATATAAATCATGTCGAGTGAGTACTTACATTAGATAAAAAAATATAGGATTATTGTGATAACAAGCATGATGAATATGAACTACACCTTTGAAATGGGAACATTTCTAGCCCTGCATCGTGCACACATTTCCTAGGTCGACTCTTTTTAGTCCTTCAATCAAATGCAATTCCTCACTAGGCACCTCAAGAGAGTGTGTTTTAGCAGTAGCTACTCCTTTGATGAATTATGGATGGAAGAAGAATAGATGAAACCCTAGGAATGCAAGTAGAAGGGATCTTATGTCACTCTAGAGGATGTAAGAACACTGTGTAAATAAGTACGTATCAAGATGCACTGGACATGTTGCATTTCACTGCACAACACGACATTTAGACATATGCTAATGCATACTCTAGCCTCTTGCATAGGGGTGTTACAAAATCCCTTACTGGAAGAAATTGGATACAAATTCATATGTTTGAAAATGGATTTCAACAAGATATTCATCTACAACCAACTTATTAACATGGATGCAAAATGTGGAATAAATTAACAGAGGTTACTCCCAAAACTAAAGGGAACATAAGAAATTATTCCCAGGATGAAAGGAAGTCACGGAATATGTCAAACTCTACACCTTTGCGTTATGAATAAGGAATGCATCTCTGCAATATAGAGATAAATGCACCTCTGCACCTCTACTTTATTATTGAGAGGAATTTTCTANTATATATATATATATATATATATATATATATATATACACACACACACACACACACAACTCATCACATTTTGCAGTAGACACCCTTGCATATTGGGGAAAGAAGGGATACTCCACTGCACCTTCTCAGAAAGAGGAACCTGGGCGTTTGCAAGATTTTACCCCTGAGTGTTGTAAGAGGACTAGAGGATGGGGAAATTTCGATGTGTACAGATCATATGAGAGAGAAAGAGCTATAGATCTCTGCATTTCTGCAAGGAGAGATAGGGACATGGGAGAAGTAGAAGGGTGCGTCAAGCAGGATTGGGGCCTATTTCCTATCTACATGAGAACGAGCCTTCCATTTGTTTGATTTCTGCATTTTAATCAGAACAAAATATGCCTGCTCTTGGGTTTTCCATTCTGGTATGTGTTTTTCTTCGTTTATTGTCACATTTGATTGTTCCAGCAATTTGAACCCATATCTCCATTATTGGAATCACTTATGTCATTTGGATTCCCTTGGGTATAGTTAATATCCCTATGTATGAAATCCAAGAAATGATTTTGGTGAAGTTGTCGGTTTGGATCAGAGAGCTGATCCACATTTTAACTGTAGTCACTGCTAATTTTAAAATGGATCCATGTTTTTATGAAACTACAGTGTAGTAGACCCAAGAACCGATCCACGCTTGGATCTACAATAATCGGGTAGTTTGGATTTAAAACCAATCCCTAATTTTTGCAAAAAATCATTGTGTATTGAATCAAGAAACCATTCCATGATTTCATAGCGGTCCTTGTGTTTTAATAAAAAACAATTCCTTGAATGGTGAGAAATTGTTGTGTATAAGATGAAAGAAAATCGACCAGCGTCCTTCAAGTGAAATCAGTATCTGTAGTACTATGGAATCTGATCCATGGTTAATGGGATCCTTTCCTTTTTGGCATTACTGAATAATGAATCAAAGAACCAATCGGATGATTTGATTATGCCTTTAAACCCAGACTTTGATATGGTTATACCTTTAAGCATGATTTGGATCTAGCTTAGAATGAGTTTCACTTGTGATCTAAACTTGTACATTGATGTACTTGCAATCTATATATCCCTGCCTTATATCCTTGCATTCAATACAATTCATATCATGTTCTCTTTGTAGGAAATTATGTTTTGATAAACCCCTACGTGTATGTTCTATAAAACTGAATAGTTTAAAGACACTGCGAATCAGTACAACTTAGGTCATGTTTAGTTTGGATAGGAGAACATATATCTGTAGATGTAAAGTAACAACCCTCGAAATCTCGCATTGGTTAGGGAAATAAAATGTGAGCTTGTTAACAAAACCTTGAGCATAAGCATGGTTGATGGCTAAAGATTAAAGTCTCGGCTAGTGGGATTGCTGGGTTAGGTATCAGCCTTTGTGAATTATTTGTTAAAGTTGAATAACTCTAGTCTCATTATATTCATGCTAGATTTAGTGGAAATTTTTGGAATGGGTTTTAATAATATTATTCTTAACAAAGGGGAGGGCCTTGCAATAAGGAAAATTAGTGAATTGGTTTTGTTTCTTGGAAGAGATAACTGTAGAATGGATGAAGCACTAGATCTACACCTTTGTAACCTTTGTTGAAAAATATAACAAAAACTCTTAAATGTTTGGTGGACATAACCCTGGGTTAGGGGTGAACCACGTACATCATTGTCTCCATGTGAGTGTATCTTATGTTGTTCGGTTTCTTTGTGTTTTATTGATTTGCATATGATTCCATTAAATAATATCTCATATATGCTGAAATTCATGATGTTAAGAAATATTGTTTATGCATCACGATTTATCCTTATAAGGCTAGTTTGCAACATGATGGATATTCAGATTTAAAGTCCTATAGAATTTACATAAAGTACCAATTATTACATTGTGTATGCTTGCTCCTTCTATGTTTTGAACTGAAGATTTTTCTTGGGATACACATATTTTATAATGCCTTATATGTTGATTTGCAGAGAGGGGAACTTGCTACTTAATTCTTACTTTACTAAAGATAAGTAAGATTTAAGGTACTTGAAAAATAGAAATCTCCTTAGCAGTTCATAGTTACAATAAGCCTCGGTTGGGTTTTAATATTCATTCTGAATGACGTGTATTGAGTTTTCATATCTTAATAAATGGTAGGATTGCAAGGATAAATTTTAAACTTAGTTGATTCATGATGTTCCGATGAATGATTTGCAGGTGGCTTTTTCATCATTTATTGCTCCTAAGGATAACTATTCCAAGTCATAGGTAGTTGTTCAAATCAAGTTTGTTCTGGTTACTATGGGTAAATCACACGCGCCACCCCAAAATAACATTACAAGGTTTAATGTATATCAAGGTTTAGTGTAATGTATAACCCATACATTATATCATGCGCCAACCCAAAGGATTTACCCCTTGTGCCAAGTATAACATATAGTTTGCATAGTTTAAACCATATCCTTAAATCCTTATTACAAATCCATTTTCCCTAAGCTTAATGCTTAGTAAACATGGCATATGAAATATGCCATGTTCCTAATTAACCTTTATAAAAATCAAAGGTCTCTTTTTTTTAAGCCAAATAAATAACCTACAAGTAGAAAACATGGGTTATGATAATAATTTTAAATAAAATAAACATAGAACATAAATATAATAAGGTATAAAAGATGAAACATAAAGCCTAGTGAAGTGCAAATAGTACATAGGAAATTTAGCTGTGATAGCTAAATTGACAAAAATAGTATTTACCTTGTTATAAATATGAGTCGGTAAGGAACTGTAGCAACACACAGTAGGTATTTTAGCATCAAGATTTCAGTGTTGTTTAAATAATACTCTGTTGCAAAGCATTATCTGCATATGAAATAAAAGAGGTGCCTTAGTTCGAAGAACTAAGTAAGCCTGGAAACAAGTAAACACTTATACCTCTCAGACCTTCATGGGAGAACAATTCCCACCACTCCACCCACTTTGTTTCCACAAACAAAGTTAAGTTAGGAATTTATAAATAATGACTAAGACTATGCAGAAAGGATGAAGCATAAAATCAGGTAACAACACATACGCGAGAAATGTATAATCATAAGAACTAAGAAGTAAACAATAGTATACCATCGTAAGTAAAATACATCAATAATAAATATTGAAAGTAAAATGAGAGAATGTAAGAACAACTTACAAGTAAACAGTGGTACATGTAGTGTACGATATATTTCTGCAAGTCAAACAATGTTTCATATAGGTCCTATTACTAGCCTAATATTTTTTTTTCAATTTTTGGGGACATTACAAGTGGTATCAGATCCCAGTTTTAATACCAAGAGACCTAACAGGAACATTGTAAGTATCGTATTTAATTTTCTTACTAACAAGAAAATTTTCTATTATTTAAAATTTCTGAAATTTCAGGAAACTTTTACTGAACGGTTCAGTTTATGAACACTGAGGAAGATAACAACAGACAAGGAAGGACAGACACCCCCACCCTAGAAGGAGAACTAGTGGTGGCGCTGAATTCTCATACTTTGAAGACTATACATAGTCTTCAAGCATAATTGTGAAGTCTCAAGGAAGACAGTCTGAATGAAAGAAAGGAACAACAAGCTATAAATGAAGCATTACTAAGAAATATGATGGGACAAATCCCGTAGGGTAAACCTACCCAGTACACAAACAGATCCAAAATAGAACCTTACCATAAATGAGCCATCAACCCAAGAGAATAAGAAAAAGAGGAACGTACCCCTGAAGCACCAAAAGGAGATCATCACAGTCCTCCCAGTGATGACTCTCAATTCTCCCTGAAGAAAGAAACAAAGAAACAATGACATCCTTCGAGGGGAGTCTAGAAGAATAAGATCCCTGACCTATGATGGTGAATTAAACACTAGGGAGGGCTGAAGAGTAGTTGTTGGGCATGAGAAAATATCTTCAGGTTCATAACTACTCAAGTGAGATGAAGGCTCATCTTGCCATCTATAGCTTGAATGGCAAGGAAGCAAGATGGTGGAGAGAGTGAACTAAGAGAAATACACTCGGATACCTGCTGGAAACATTTCCAGGAAAAATATATGTCGAAAAGGTTCTTTGACTGGAAATTGAAAGAGTTTCATGAACTACACATGGTTGGTTTAGTTAGCCATAGGTACGAAACAAAAATTTTCGGAAATTGTTATAGAATGTGAGGTAAACCTGAATGGTTTTACTACAAAAGTAAACTTGAACATCCTACCTTTAGGATCATACGATGTACATATCAGCATGGAATGGATAGAACAATGCCATGTTATGCTCAATTGCTTACACAAGTCTATCTTGTGTACTAATATCCAAGGGAACCAACTGAAGGTTTAGGGCATTCCAAAGAAATTTTATGTAAGGAAAATATCTACCTTACAAGAAAAGAGATGTGTCATGAAGGGATGCAAGTTGTTTGTAGTGAACATTCAAGACATAGAGTCTGATTGGACGTAACACTTGTAGGCATTAGCCTATTGATTAGGATGTTATCTTTATATTTTATTTTGGTATATTTGGTCAAAGACCCCACTACATATGAACATGATGATTTGTTTTATATATTGGATGTAAGCCAATTATTCATAATATATATATGTGGTTTCTGTTTCGAGTAGACCCTGAAGCACATGATTAATAAAATGTTTTTTGTTGAGAGAGGAGATCTGGAGCACATGGGTAATTAATTTTTTCTGTTGAGCGAGGAGCTCTGGAGCACATAGTTAATTAATGTTTTGTGCTGAGTGAGGAGCTCTAGAGCACATGGGTAATTAATATTTTGTGTTGAGCAAGAAGCTATGGAGCACATGAGTACTTACAATTGTGTTGAGCGAGAAGATTTGGAAAACATGAAAATATAATTGGAAGTGTTGTGAATAATCCATAGAGCCTTCCATGTTGATGTTGAGAAAAAGATCTGGAGCATCGCATCCTTAGCCATTGTATCCTTAGGTGTATCATACAAGTACATCCTAGCATTAGTGTTGAGCGAAGAGATCTGAAATTGCACTAAGCTTGTAACTCCCTGTTTATAGTGTTGAGTATGGGATTTGGTAAGCGCTATGGGTTACTGAAAATAATTAATAATTCCCAAGTGAAAACAACTCGAGAAAAATATTGATCTCATCATACTTATTTTTGAGTGATTAAATGAAATTTCAAATTTCTGTATTCTCATCATGTACTAAAGAACTACCACGTTATATGAGGGAATCCAACATGAAGGAATGTTTAGAGTTGCCTACACTAGTAGATGTAACCATCAACCTATTTGACCTTAATGAAGAAGTGTCATAAGTTTAGGGATTATGGTATATGATCCCCAAAGGAAAATTTTATATTATTATGTATTTTATACATGTTATGTATAAAGAATAAATATAGTAATAATATTAATGATGAAATAAAATCTCCATCCATTATTATTTATTATTAAAAGATAATAAATAGTACAATACCTACAAAAGTCTAATTAGGAACTAGTTGAAAATCTCCTAAGTTAAAGTATTAAAAATTACCACAAAATAATTAAAAAAGGGTTAAATAAAGAAATCAAGGTTAATGTCCCTTTGACTGAAAAGTCTTCCTATAAAATCTCAAGCCAAGGAAAGGCTTGGGGTTCTGATCTATCATTTGGGAGTCATTATTTTCTGCCTATTTTTCTCTCAAGAGAATTCTTGGAGAACATTTTCCTGGAAGGAAAAAGGAGAACTGATCTAGACTTGATATACCATATAGGAAACCCTACCTTAGGAGCTCTAAGCTAATTGCATGTTGGAGCCCAGCTCAGGAGGATCCAGATTGAAACCAAGAACAGTTTCAGGTCATGGTTGGGTGGAACATGGTAGGTCCCAAGTGATTCGGTCATCTAATACAGAGGTCAGATCTTCCTATGAATTTTTAATATTGGTTATTTGAGTGTGCAGTTTCTTCCATTAAAGGAGCCTCGGATTTACAGGTATCAATCCCTAGAATGCCTGTTCCATTTTTTTAGAATCGGCATTGGCTATGTTAGGTAAATGGTTACGTTACATTTCCCAACCCTATGTGTTTGGCTCTTTATTTAAATATTCTAGGGTTTACATTTTACATTATAACCCTAGGCTGTAAGTTATCTTCTATGCCATATCTATCCAGGGTTTATTCACTAGTTTAATTCTACATTTTTTATTCATGTATAAATGTTTATCAAGGGTTTTCACCTTAGTTCTATTCATGTATTACTTTTACTATTGAAACTGTGTTAATTGCAAACTAGGTTTTACTTTAGATCTATTACCTATCTGTTCTTTGGCCTATATACTCTACTGATAGATTTCATTTGTCAACAAAGCCATGTTTGAATAATTACCTATTCAGATCTATGTTGTCATTAAAACCTATATTTATTTTAGTCTGATCNAAGAAAACTAACTAAGAATACTATTGGTATATAACCAGTAAACTATTGGTAAATATATATATATATATATATATATATATATATATATATATATAGCTGTGTGTGTGTGTGTATAATAGTTATAAAATAGAATTATAATTATAGCTATCAACATGATATTAAATCTAAGACAAAAATCAGGGAAGACCTTCCAAGGTCTACATAACTAAATATATGTGAAATACCAAACCATTTCCATTAAAACAACATCATCATAAGAAAATAAGAAGAGTAAGTATCGATACCATTCATCGGTCTAAAGATCAAGTTCCTTTCTCTATATTAAATCCATAGCTCTATACTATTACAAAAGTGCACCATAAGAATTGCATTCATAAGTTACAAAGGACCAGATAAAATCCACATTATGAATTATACGTAGTAATCATTTCAATAATCCCTACCTTTGTTTCATTTAAACAATTAAGACGATGTAATTACATTAAGGTCGCATGAACGATTCATGCAGACAACCATTGCCATTTCACTTACATAAACTACAATTCCCTTTGTATTAAAATATACAACAAACATTAATAGATAGGAACCAATTTATAAACCTCATCATAATCTTATAATAGTCCAAGTAATTATATAAGAGATGGCAGGAATCGAATCATGTGGGTACTTAATCCCCGAATTGCAACCACCAATTTATTACAACTCATTGGATCAACAACAACCAAGATTTGAATCGTATAGAGCTATTATGCATTGATCAAGTACACGCTATACAGAGAGTGTATGCGGGATGTAACATTAAAATAAATTCGCTACAACAAGGTTGTTAGAACCTAGTCCTTCTACACATAGGTCGTAAACCAAAATGAAAATCATTATATAGAGGTCGTAAGAACTTTACTAATCTATACGGTGCATTTACATATCCATGGCTTATAAATAAAATACACAGTGAATATAAGTAACTATATTGTACTATCAATGAATCCACCTACAAAAACGATAGCCATCAAGGGTTTTCACCAAATACTTCCTTGCTTTCCACATTACACTGTATAAAAACCAAAATGTAAAATCTAAACAGTCTTCAATTTCATAGTTTCCATGGTAAGCACCTATTCCATCCACGCAGAGCCCCAAGCCATACGTTGTCAAGTTTTATATTTATCATAACTAAAATAATATTGGAAACGATTCCACACAGTCCAACCATGAAGGAAAATGCCACAGAAAATCCAAGTTTAAATAACAAACAGCACAACATAGATTTTCATACCCAAAATATTAAGTCTTAAATCAAGTCTACACAGACATCCAATGGTCGTGGCACCATTGCATGCAATGTTGCTGCAACTGTGAACATTTATAAATAAAAACCTCGAAATCACAATTTACACATAGATCGTGTTAAAGGTCTCAAGTTTCACCTTACAGCTAAAAAAAAAATATTTACATTACACTCCATTTAATTTAAATAAAAAATCGAAGTCCAATGAAACTCCATAACCCGGACCCAAACCTTGACAAGTTAACACCCAGGCTTAAGGCCAAGAGGTAGTGAGTATGACTTGAATAGCAAGATTATTGTATTCATAATACTAGACCTTGCTTCATAGTCACAATTCGATCCATACACCTTCTTGCTAAACTTGTCACCTGCAACCACAACAAAACAACGAGAATGAGAAGTATGACTACCCATAGTAACCACAAAAAAATGACAGCGTAGTGAAACCAAATGATACCATACCTTCGATTCCTTGGAGGTCACCTTCACCCACTGCGCAAAGCCAAGACCAAACAGCCAACAAAAAAATGAAATGACAAACCCATCATGGAGCCAAACCCTATGTTTGGGCTGCCAAAATATCCAAAACACAATAATGGCTCCAGCGTGGTGTCCATTATCAAACCCAAAACCCACATCTCTATAGTTGGTGATCATTTCAAATTCGGTATTCTCCATTCCATGGAAAGTCTTAAAACCCTACGTGGAATGTTTAAAATTTGTTATATAATTCACCAGCCAAATCTTGTTACAAGGTATAGTATGCAGCGTATACAATAGGCTTAAGCCCTAGAGTATTGCTTATCCATTTCCCTAAGAATTATGCTTAGAACCATGGAATATGAAATATGCCATGGTAAAATTGTTAATTAAAAGTCCAAAATTTGGTTTTAACCAAAGTTTATAAACCTACCAAGAACAATACAATTATATTTTTATACTTTCAATAAAATAAACATGAAATTCAAATAGGTTAGAATTATGAACATTTGATCAGTAACATATAAAGAATATGTAGCGTCACTTAGATAATCAGACTATGTACTATAAAGAATAAGGAGGGGTAACTACCGTGTCATCAAACTAATTCTCTAAGAAGTAATAACAATAAATGATAGGTGTCACTAGCTGCAAGCGTAACTACATCGGCACGTAACCAACTTAAGAGTGCTTTAGTTCCATAGAATTAAGTAAGCCTCCTAGACAAGTAGGAACTTTGATCTCTCACATAGTTGCATGGGAGAACTAGTCCCACCACCGTGCCGAGTTGTTTTCAAAGAAAAAATATAAGTTACAACCATATAAACAATAAGTACAAACATTTTGAATTTAACAAAGAAAATAATCAAGTAACGACACATACACAACCATGTATAGCCATAAGAATAATGTAGTAATCATCATTACGACATTTTTAGTAGAACACAGTAATAATCATAACTGAAAATAAGATGATAGAACGTAGAACAAATACGACCAAATAGTAGTACATTTAGTGTACGTTATATTCTGCAAGTTCAATAATATCCAGCATAAGTAGTTTTTACTAGCCTAATAAAAAAAAATTATTTTCAATTTTTGGGGACATTACACTGATACTATTTTTATGTTTTGAACTTGAAATAATAATCAGGAAATCTAACTCACTTAAAAATATAGGCTGTGTTCAAAGAAATACCTCTGTTAGGGAAGACTGAAAACAACCTGTAATTGATGAAGGAAAATAAAGACAAAAACAGAGAGAAAACCCTCCTACAGATAAAACTAAAGGTGATAGTCTATTGTTATAAGTATGAATAAGATATATCTTCCTAACTAGAATATCATGTTTGAGTTGTTAGAATAACCTAACGTCTATTGAAAAGAAGTACATCTGTTAGGGAGTAATGAATTTAACCTGTAAGTGAAGAAAGAACTAAATGTAGAAAACAACCTATCTATAATAGAGAGATACTAATTATCCATTCATAATTTAATCTCTTTATTTAATAAGAAAACCTGTGTGAATTGAAAGGGAAAAATCGAGAACCTCATACCTGTAAGTTGAATCTATTTAAATGGCTGGAAATCCTATACACTCAAATACCCAGTATTAACAAGTACATAGAGAGATCTTACCTCTATTTAGATAACCAGATAACTTGGGAACTACCACGTTCTACCCAACCATGACCTTGAACCATTCGTTGTTTCAATATGGATCCCCCTAAGCGGGTTCCAACATGGAAGTATCTTAAAGCTCGTAAGGTAAGGCTTCCCTATCTAGGATATCAGGTTCTATATCAGTTTCATTTTTTCATCTTATGAAAAATTCTCTCCAAGAACTCTCTTGAAAATAATCACACAGAATTATGGAATAATCAAAATATTTACAAGCCTCTCTTTGGCTTTGGTATTTATAGACATACTTTTTCAGGAAAAGGGGAAGTTAAATCAATAATCATTTTATTTCTGGAAATAAGCCTTTCTATTTGATTTATGTAATTTTAATATTTATTTAATTCTAACTTAGGAACTTTTGACTAGTTACTTATTTGAAACTTGTAGGTATTTAATATTTAATTATCATTCGTAATAATAATAACATGTGGATCATTTCATTGTTACTTATAGCTACTAGAATTATTAGTATGCTTACTGTTTGTTAGATTTTTATCATTCAAGCTAGCATTATGATCTTAGGATCTTTAACTGAGAGAATAACATGCACAATGATAAAACACAAGAGACAAGAGACACAAATAATTTTCCTTAGGGAAACCATAAAGGAGAAAACCCTACAACTTCCTCATAGATAGAATCAACACCAAAAGTAAAACCTGAAAACATAAAGATGATCTCCCAATAGCAGGAATCTCTCTCTTGTCCCAACAACTTCTCTCTCTCACTCATGCGCCTCAATGAGTGAGTGTGTGTGTGGTAAATAGAAAGGCTCACTCTCTATTTATATTCTTTCGTTCACTTGAAACCCATTCCAACATGTCGGCCCCACTTAACAATTACTTACTAGAGCCGACATCTCTAGGAGTGTCTAATAACCCTAGTGCCCCACAACTTGTGGGGACTTTTCCTCCTTCGAAGAACAAGGAGGGTTATCTTTAACAAAATGGTGGGGACTATTGCTCTGAATTAAAATGACTCACCTAGGTTTGACTTCTGTAGGATAGTATAATAACCCTAAGGCCTCACAACTCTGGGGACTTTAACCCTTGACCAATAGGAGGGTTACTCACAATGACTTGACATGACTCGTTCACATTATTAAAACTCCCGATCAGAACATTGGGGCATGACATGACTCAATTACATTATAAAAACATCCCAGGATAAACATTGGGGTATAATACATAAGATATACAAGTGAATACATTTCGAAGTTACAATTACATCAACACTCCCTCTTAACTAGGAAGGTATTCTCTCGACACAATTTGTCAGCACTAGTTTTCTTCTCTGGATCATTTCATCAGCTGCATATTCAAGTAATATTCATCTTCAAGTCATCTTTATCTATAGGTCATCTTTATCTTGATCTGGATCATCACTCGATCTGGATCATCATTCTTGGATCTGGATCATCACTCAATCTGGATCATCATTGGGTCATCATCATATGTGCTATCTCATGATTTGTCTCATCACAAGAAGTTGTACAGAGCCAACCCTTTTTCATGCTGGTTGTAGGTGTACCTCTTTGTATGTCTTTCGTAGCCCTTATATCTGACCCTAAGTCAGAATGGCCAGCACTCACATATGACCTTGACTCGTCAGAAAGGCACAACACTTACATCTGACCTTGACTCATCAAAAAGGCACTCATTCCTAGACTGAGGGTTCCTGGTAACTAACCAGGTGCCTCCATTCAGAGAATGGAAGCAACCCTAACATATAACCTACTCATCAGAATGGCTAGCACTCACATGTGACCTACTCATCAGAAAGGAGGTAGCCCTTATATCTGATCATGTAGGAACTAACCCTTCATCAGAATGGCCAACACTCACATCTGACATGGAAAGAAGCAATCCTCTCACCATGATAGAATGGAAACAACCCTTATATCTGATCAAGTGGTAACACATCCCTCAATCATATTGGAATGGCCATGTTCTCACATATGATCATGCAAGACTACGTCTTACAATCGTATCAGAAAGGCCCTCAGTCCAAGACCAAGCATTATTGGTAACTCACCCGGCAGGTCCATTCCAAGAATGGAAATAACCCTTATATCTGATCATGTAGGAACCAATCCTACAGTCATATTAGAATGGCTCAGGACTCATATATGACATGAAAGGAACCAAACCTCTCACCATGAAAGAATGGCTCAATCCTTACATTTTACCTACTTGAATGGCTCTAGGTCTCATCATTTCCCCTTGAAGGGAACCTCGATCTTCTTCACTTTGGCCATTTCAAGCATAGAATCACATCAGGGCCAATTACGTCCAAGAATAACCTGCGAGCTTTGCCAGGACCAATTAGATCTGAGGGAAACCTATAGGACCATTTATGTCTGAGCAACCTACAAGATTCATCGCGATTTATGCTCAGACAACCTGTCTCATCAGCTATGCTAGAAATCCATTTTTTTGAGAGATATCGATCTGGATGACTGCTCCTCTCTCCCAAATAGAAAGTGGCAACATCTTTTGCCTCAGCTGTACTCAGCACCATGTAGGACTCCATCGTGCCAAACCAAGAGATCACACTTGATCCCATACTGAAGTAGCTTCTCAAAGTTCTCTTCCTATCAATGGCACTGCTTGTGGAATACAAATCCACATAATCTTTTGATTTGTTTCATACTTGAGCCCATAATCAACTGTACCCTTTAGGTACTTCACTGCATGCTTTGCAACCATCAGGTGAACATCTCTTAATGTGTTCACATCAAAGAAAATAGTTGGTCTCATATTTGTTAGGTAAATCATCTAACAATACATTGTGGCATCCACTGACTCTCATGAAACAACACTCAATAGCTTTAGGTTCGATGCCATAGTTGTGGTCCCGAACCTCTTCAAAATATCTATTGTATACTTCCCTTGTCTGAGGAAGATTCCATCTGCATTCTACCACACCTCCATGCCTAGAAAATAGTGCATCGACACATAATAGGAGCATCACTGGTCTTTTTCCTTCAACCTTGAAGCAAAGGTTGGAATTCACTTTACTCTTAGTAAAGCCTATAGTCATTAGTAATCTATCCATCCTATTGTACCACGTTGAACGTTAGGATCTTCTACAGTCACTCCCTTTGAAGCATCATACTCCCTCTATATTTCATGCTCTATGCACTGAAACATTCTGTACCGGAGTGACAAGTAGATTCCTCTGCAACTAACATTCTATCTATCCATCTAGGATCACTGCATACCAAGATCCTCTATCTTGAACTTTTTTCAAAGGTTCTTCTCGCACCCATTTGTGAGCTTGTCATCCTCTATCAACCTTGTAGGGAAGGCTCATATCTTCATCAAGCTCCTCATGTATGTTTTATCCCATGGGTGTCTTCTAAGCTCATACAAGGCCTTATTCCATTTGCACACATGATTATGCATGTCATGTGTATTTCTAGTGGTTGCAAATGTCTCTTCGTAGTCTATGCCTCGTGCTATGAATCTTTCCTTGTATCCCATGATGTTTCCATCTACTGCATGATAGAACTATGAACTTCTCTTCAGTATCAATACTACATCCTTGACATCATTCTTCTTGAATTGGTCTTCCCTTTTTTCTTGGTTAGTTCTTCATAGCTGGAAGATTTTGCATCAATGATGTCACTGCATATTATTCTTTATTTTGAGTTTTGTCACTTGTTCTTTGGAACAAGTCTCATTCTTCTTTTCTTGTAGGTGATTATGTATGCAATCTTTCCTACAAGTCAAATGCATTTGTATGGTTAGAAACATTTCATAGGGAATATTCATAATGTAAATTTCTTATGCATAAATATATGATCATGCAACTATTTTAGCCAATACAACATTCATCCATATCTCACGGAAATTTTTCTAGATGCCTTCCATCTCTACGAGGACAACATTGAGATTGTGCACTAATCCAATATGTTAGCAAAGAGGTTTCATTCTAGATAAGTAGCAATGGAGGGTTGTATAGCACCATGAGCTACTTCCCCATCACATGCATATTAGTAGTATACTGTCGTTAATGAGAACATTCTATCATGCATAATACATCAACTGAATATAAACAAATGCATAACAAAAAAATATCATGAAATGACAATTGAATACTTATTTTTATTTGTTTCGTGGATAGACTTCTTCTTGATCCTTCTGCTTCATCATATTCTTCATCCATGACTTCATCATTTCTTATCCAAACTCTCAATATGGATAAGAGGTTCTTCAAGAATTGAGTCCTTCATATTTCTCATTGCTTGAGGGATCTTCTTTCGATGGTGAGAGCTTGATCTTCAATTTCTTCCATCTTCTCTTCTCTTCTTATGAGTCGAGCTTCTTCTTCTTCCCATAGTCTACTGAAAATAATCACTTCCTTCTAGCACACATTCCTCAAATGAATGAATCCCATGATCCTAGGAGTCCAGTCAAGGTGGCTATCACCACTTCTTCATGCTTCACTTCTTATTTTACCGCTTCAAGTTGTTCTTTGATTTGAGAGACTACATGGTCTCTACATTCTGGATCTTCACATTCTTCAACTGGTTTCTTAAGGTCATATTCTGATTTATGTTCTTTCCTTGAAATAGCTTGGTGAAGGAATCAAACATATTCAGTGTCTTTAGGGAATACACTTGTGGTATAGGTTGATTCGTGATTGAATCGACAATGATCTTCTTGGCCTTGACCAAGTTCTCCTTGTGTAAGGATTCTAGCCTCATCTCCCTCTGGAATTGGAGCCTCTCTACTCATGTAGGTGTCCAATTCATTTTCTTCATAGAGATGATATACTTCCACACTTGGAATTTTTCAACTTTACCAAGCTTATCATCCATATTATGTGATAGATAACTTTGAAATCAGAACCTCAAATGAAAATAGAAAAAGATTAGATCTTACCGATTTGAGTTGTTCGTCGTGATTTCAGAGCTCGCTAGTCTAGGTTTTGTCATAGAAACCATAATTTAAAAAACTAGGAATATTTCAGACCTGATTGGATAGAAATATAGATCTCTTCAATTTGAGCTGTCCAATGTACTCCTTTTCTATAAACAGTGGAGGGAAGCTCCTGAAAAAAGAAATGCATGTTACTGTTTCTGTAGTATCTCCAAAATTAATGCTCCTCTATGTCTGAAACTTCACAGTGAGGTAAACTCACATGTCACTATTCCAACACCATAGTTTTGACAAGAATTGGTTTCACCAATTGGGACTTATGATCATTTTCCCAAGTTGACTTGTTACAGGATTGTTCCGAATAGAGAATTTGTATGAACAACCACATGTCATTGTTTCATCTCCTAGGTTTGAAAATAGGAAAAAAGAAATTACAGTCCATTCCCTTTCTATAACATCTTTATAAATTTCATTTGGACTTATGTACCCCAATATATATCAATTCTCCCCAGGTGTCTTGTTTATGGATGAATTATGGAAGAGGTTGGAACCCTAACTAGGAGGGATCAAATCTCCCAGAATAAAGCGAATATGATTCTAAAGTTTGGATACAGTGTTCATTAGGATTTGATATTCCACCTATGCAAGTTTCAGCTCCTAATCCTTCACCAATATTGACATATAGCGAATGTACCAAAACTTATCAGTTTTAGTATTTTAGGGTTTTTGTAGCTCCAGGTCAAACTAGGGTTTGACTTTTCAGGAGTTTCACCCAACCAAAAATCTTGACCCAGTTCTCTAAACTTATATTTTTATGGGGAGATAAATCCTGTGCTGGGCTCACTAAAAAATTCCTCTTTTGCAAGAAGCCCTAATTTCCCGCACCAAAACTGAAAATGCTCATAATTGAATTCCGCTTCGACAAAAAGATGCACCCTTCAATGGAGAGTCAACCTAGCATACTTTTGTTGATGGATTATGGAGAGAGACCCAAAAAGTAAAAATCCCTAGATTCTTCAGCTCCACAATGTCTTCTTCTGAGGTTAGCTCTGGTTCCATGTTATATTTTTATCATTCAAGCTAGCATTATGATCTTACGATCTTTAAATCAGAGAATAACATGAACAACAATAAAACACAAGAGATTAGAGACACAAATAATTTTCCTCAAGGAAACCATAAAGGAGAAAACCCCACAACTTCCTCAGAGATAGAATCAACACCAAAAGTAAAACCTAAAAACATAAAGATGATCTCCCGATAGAAGCAGTCTCTCTTTTGTCCCAACAACTTCTCTCTCTCACTCATGTGCCTTAATGAGTGAGTGTGTGTGTGATAAATAGAGATGCTCACTCTCTATTTATATTCTTTTGTTCACTTGAATCCCACTCCAACATGTTGGCCTCACTTAACAATTGCTTACTAGACCCGACATCTCTAGGAGTGTCTAATAACCCTAGTACCCCATAAGTTGTGGGGACTTTTCCTCCTCTGACCAACAAGGAGGGTTATCCTTAACACAATGGTGGGGACTATTTTCCCGACTTACAATGACTCACCTAGTTTTCGATTTCTCTAGGATAGTCTAATAACCCTAGGGCCCCATGACTGCGGTGAGTTTAACCCTTGAACAATAGGATGGTTACTCACAATGACTTGACATGACTTCTTCACATTATAGAAACTCCCTATCAGAACATCGAGGGACGACATGACTCAATTACATTTCAATCACATCCTAGAATAAACATCAGGGTATAATACATAATATATACAAGTGAATACAATTTCATTTAATCACTTAAAAATAAGTAAGATGATATAAATGTTTTATGAGAGTCGTTTTCACTCAACATATTAATTATCTATTAATTCCTATCATTTATCCAGAGCCCATACTCAACGCTAAAAATAGGGAGCTACAAACTTAGTGCAATTCTAGAGCTCCTTGCTCAACACTAATGCTAGGATGTATTTGTATGATACATCTAGAGATAAAATGGACAAGGATTGGATGTTCTAGAGCTTATTCTCAACATCAACTTGGAATGGTCCATGGCTTATTCCCAACACTTCCAATCCTTATGTTTTCATGTGATTTAGAGCTTCTTTCTCAACACAAACACCAAATACTCATGTTCTCCAGAGCGTCTTTCTCAACACAAAACATGTCATCAATTATGTGCTTGAGGGTCTACTCTCAACCCATGAAAACACACACACACACACACACATATAACATATTAAATTTCCTTATGCCCAATATATCCAACAAATTGTCATGTTCATGTGTAGTGGTGTTTTATGCCCAATATACAAAATAAAACATCAAAGAAACATCATAAACAATGGGACATATGCCCATAAGTGTTAGGTCAAAATTTGGGATATTAAATCCCTCCTCGCTTAGAACAACAACATACATGGTGTTCTAGGGACTTAGAGTGAAGTCATGAAACAAGGAGGGGTAGGCATTTCTCAAGGTGGCTTCATTCTCCCAAGTAGCCTCATCATCCTCGAAGTGATTCCATTGCAATTTCAACTATACTATGCTGCACTTCTTGAGCTTTACTTCTCTCTTGTCTAGTATATGAAAGGGTTCAAGTGCAAACTCCCCTTCAGGTTCCACCTGTAATAAGGACTAATCAATCACAGGCTTAGTATCATAAATATACTTCTTTAATAAGGATGGATGGAAAACATTATGAACTCTTATGTGATGAGGTAAATCTAGTTCATATTCCACTGGCCCTCTCTTGGCTAGTATCTAAAAGGGTCCACAAATCTAGGTTCTAACTTACCACACCTTCCAAAGCTATATGAGCTTCCTTTTTGTTTTACTTTCAAGTAAACATGGTCACCTAGATGATTGTCTTTATATTTTCTTTTCTTATCTGCATAACTCTTCTGGAGGTATTGTGATTCTTTACGGTTCAGCTGGAACTTGGTAATAAATTGTTCCAATTCCTTTAGTAAGTCAGGCCCTAACATGATCCGATCGATCTGGCTATCCCAAGTAACTCGTCTTCTAAACTTTCATCCATAGAGTACCTGAAAGGGACTCATCTTGGTGGAGGTATGGTATCTATTGTTATATGTAAACTCTGTAAGGTACAGGTAATCATTCCACTTAGTGGGGTTGTTCATGACATACATCCTAAGCATATCCTCTACAATCTGGTTTACCCATTCTATCTGCTCGTCTTTCTGCGGGTGGTAAGCAATACTAAAGTTCAACTATGTCTCTAAACCAGAGAATAAGCATCTCCAAAAGTTCCCGATAAACTTAGTATCTCGATCCAAGCTAATTGCCTTGGGTATCCCATTCAATCTAAATATCTCCTTTAAGAAGACGTCGACAATGTGTACTTCCTTGTAGGTCGATTTCACTAGAATGAAGTGTGTTGCTTTTGACAATTTGTCAACTATTAAAATGATAGAATCATTTTTCTTCTTACTCTTAGGTAGACCCATGATAAATTCCATACTAATGACCTCCCACTTCCATTCCTGAATGGGAAACGACTGCAACAACCTCGAAGGATGTTGGTGCTTCGGTTTGGCCAGCTGACATTCTTAACATTTTGCGATAAAGAACGCTATCTCAGCCTTTAGCTTAGGCAGAAAAAGTGTTTATTTTCTATCAGCTTTTGATATATGCATTCCCCTAGTAGTGTGTGTAATGAAATTTTGTGAGGATGTTGGACTAGATCTCCCCTCCTTTATGAGCATACAATATTTCTTTGGACCATAGCAGTCCTGTTTTGTCTACGTTGTACTCTTTTTGTTGCTGAAAGAACCTGTCTTCTTTTACGTTTTTAAGGATTTCAACATAGAAAGGGTCGAATCTGTTGGAAATTCTAATCCTCACATGTAATACAAATCGATTCGACTTAAATTCACCTCATATATCATATGAGCTCGTCAGCTTAAAGCATCAATTTTTTTTTCTCCTTTCCCTTTATATGCTTTAGCTCGAAATGGTACTCACTAAAGAAAATCCAACCATATGGATTTCCTGGAATTCAGATCCTATTGTTCAAATAAATACTTCAGACTCATATTGTCTATTTTAAGAATAAATTTCTTCCCCATGAGGTAGTGCCTCAACATATTCAAAGAGTGGATGATGAATGCTAACTCAAGATCATGGGTGGGGTAGTTCTATCTGTGTTCATTTAACTTAAATGATTCATAAAATATCATTTGATCGTTCTACAAAATGACTCCTTGAATCCCTTCCTTACTTTCAACTGTGAAAACAAAAAAATCCCCATCAGGATCCACAATTCATAGTATTGGTGTGGTCCTCAAATGTTATTTGAGCTTCTCAAAACTTTCCTCATATTAGGTCGTCCATAAGAACTTGTTCGCCTTATTTTTCAAAGAGGTCATGGGACAAGTTATCCTCAAAAAGTTCTCAATGAACTTTTAGTATTAATCAGATAATCCCAAAAAAGATCTAATGTCGGTGACACTAGTAGAGGTATGCCAATATTGTATGGCTTTAATATCTTCTCGATCTAGAGATATCCCCTTCTTGGATATGATGTGACCCAAGTACTATATCTATGGTCTGTAAAACTCACATTTAATAAACTTGGCATAGATCTGGTGTTCCTGTAACACCTGTAGCACTATGCAGAGGCGCTCTTTATGTTCCTCTTTACTCTTAGTGTAAACTAGGATGTCATCTATAAATACCAATTTTTTTTTATCTAGGTATCTACTAATGATATTGTTCATCATACAGATAAATTTCATGGGTGCAACAGTCAACCCGGATGGCATCATTAAAAATGCGTAGTAGCCGTACCTCATACAAAAGGAGGTTTTGTGAATATCCTTGGCATGAAAATGTACCTGATGGTAACTGTATCACAAGTTGATCTTCAAAAAACTATTGGCTCCTCCTACTTGATCAAACAAGTCATCGATCCTATGGAGTGGGTATTGGTTCTTGATGGTAATCGATGGACATGTAGAAATTCTAAAGCCTTGATGGCATAAGGAATTTCATAAACTATCTAAGGATCTAGGCACACAATTAACCTCACAGAGAATTGTAGAGAATTAGCATAAGGAGAGAAGAAGAAGAATTAATGAACACACATTAATGAACGATCAATAAATGATAATTAATATTATTACATAAGTAATACATCCTTATAAAGGAAAAAGGTGTTGCATGAAGACAACTCAAGCTAGCTCATAAAGCAGGCTTACTAATTATGATAAACCCCATAGTTCACTAAAGCACTTTCCCAATCTACCAAGCACCTCACGAATTAGAAATAGCATGAGTGAGTAATGATGAGTGAAGGAAATACTTGCTAATCCTAGAATATGGAGAGAAAATAATGGAGGATGGGTTGGCAACAAAAAATGCCAGTTTCCTAGTTGACTAGCTTTACCTTATCCATAGAAAAGCAGGATAAAGCAAAAAAAGCAGAATAAAGCAGATTCTGCTGTAAAGCAAAGTTACCAATTATGGATGGCCATAAAGTGGTCAAGATCAACCCAGAATCAGGAATAAATCATTCCCAGGATATAGATGGCAAGTGTTGAATCTAAGGTGCAAGTGGATGCCACCTATCTAAGCTAGTGGGTAGGAAATTAATCAAATAATGATTAATTATTTTATGAGTGGGTTTATTATATTCCAACACCCCCCTTTAAGCCTGACTTTATGATGATATTCCTGAACTAATCAGAAATATTTATGCATATAGGGCCCAACAATAAAGCTATGGTCACCCTTTTACAATTTATATTGTCCAAAGAAATGAGGAAAGAGGCAAAACCTCAAGGGGAAAATCCTCCCTCAAGAAAGGACATGAAAAGCAATACCAAAAATGTTGAATTGCTGGTGTTGCTGCTACTCCAAAGTAAATGCCGATGTCTGAAGGAATCTTCTTCTTGGGAAGAAGATAAATCTGCTCACCTGGATCAAGGACAGCTGCAGGATGGAAACTGGGACCATGTAGAACAACTGAAATTCGATGATGTGAAGGCAATACTGAAGGATATTGAGACTTGTAATCAGATCCAATATGATGATATGACTTGAGCTTTGAACTAGTAGAGATGAAATGAGCTCCAGATAGGTGAAATAATTGTTCGAGCGAATGTATCATGTCTCCATCTTCATTTACATAGAGAGGATGTGTGCAAGTGATCATGTAGGAACATAGAGAAGGCATGGGATCAAAGAGTGTGAATGCATGGGATCCATGGGTTGATCTAGCTTCCAAAGAATCCAAGAGATCACAAATAAGCACAACAGTAGACTCATGGGAATATAATGGTAAATAATCCTCAATGGTAGAAGTATGAGAGGAGGAAAGATAGTGATGTTCAAAATCTTCAAGGAGGCTCTAAGAATGATTTCCAAGAACAAAGGAGGAGTTGCAGAAGCACATCGGATCAAGTATGGTAAGTGTCAAAACACTGGAAGGACTTGATTTGGCTAAGCAAACTTCCTGGAAATCACTGGGTTGCGCACCATCAGAAGAGAGGCATGCACAAGGTGTGAGAGGTCTGGCATATGGATCTCAGAATCCATGATAGAAGACATATATAACACTGAATGTGTGAGTGAATCATCAATAGCAATGAAAGCTCCATTATTCACTTCTTTTTCATCAACAACATCATGAGAAGATGAATCAAGATCTTCTACTTCAAGAGACACAGAAAAAGATGGCTCTTCAATATTTGCTTCTTGATTGAAAGAGGAAGCATTCGAATCAAGGAGAGTAATAGCAAAAGGAACTGTATGAGAAACTTATTCTTCATGATTAAATTCATCAGAGACTGTAGAGGCTGAGACATCTTGAGAGAGAGAAATCATTAAGGATATAGAGGCACTCTCCACATAGCTAGAAGGATCCTCATTGTCCTTTCCCAAAACTATATCCAATGTTGTCCAAAGATCCTTTGGGTAATCAATAGAATCAATAAGGTAGAGCATGCATGGAGAGATAGATAAACAAATAGCTCCAATTGCTCTATCATAGTCATTCAACCAGTCACTTGGCTCTTCATAAGATTCTTCACCAGCTCCAATAGATATCTCATAGAGACCTTGTCTCTTTATATATGGAATCATATTCAATTTCCACTACGAATAGCTTGTGAATGGAGAAAGAAGAGGAACTGATACTCTTGAATCCATTCGAAGTTGAATCTGCAAAATAAACCTGCAAATCTGAAAAAGGAGGATTAATTAATGAACTCTCAAAGATATGATATCATGTAGAGATTTGATATCCTTAACTCTAATAGCATGTATAACTTGAACTTTGAGAACCTTAGCGCTGATACCATGTAGAAATTCTAAAGCATTGATGGCATAAGGAATTTCATAAACTAGCTAAGGGTCTAGGCACACAATTAACCTCACAGAGAATTGTAGAGAATTAGCATAAGGAGAGAAGAAGAAGAATTAATGAACACACATTAATGAATGATCAATAAATGATAATTGATATTATTACATAAGTAATACATCCTTATAAAGGAAAAAAGAGTTGCATGAAGACAACTCAAGCTAGCTCATAAAGCAGGCTTACTAATTATGATAAACCCCATAGTTGACTAAAACACTTTCCCAATTTACCAAGCACCTCATGAATTAGTAATAGCATGAGTGAGTGATGATGATTGAAGGAAAGACTTGCTAATCCTAGAATATGGAGAGAAAATAATGGAGGATGGGTTGGCAACAAAAGTTTCCAGTTTCCTAGTTGACTAGCTTTACCTTATCCATAGAAAAGCAGTATAAAGCAGAAAAAGCAGAATAAAGAAGATTTTGCTGTAAAGCGTAGTTACCAATTCTAGATGGCCATAAATTGGTCAAGATCAACCCATAATTAGGAATAAATCATTCCTAGGATATAGATGCCAAGTGTTGACTCTAAGGTGCAAGTGGATGCCAACTATCTAAGCTAGTGGGTAGGAAATTAATCAAATAATGATTAATTATTTTATGAGTGGGTTTATTATATTCCAACAGGACATCTGCATCATGTCATCCTTTTTTTTTATGAAAAGTATCGGTGCTCTCTAAAGGGACACACTCAGATGGATATATCCTTTCTCAGTCAACTCTTCAACTCCAATTTGAGTTCCACCTAATCTGGTGCGCTCATGTGATAAGGGGATTTTGAACTAGGAACTGACCCTGGTGTCAGTTCTATGGAAAAATATAAGTCTCATTCAGGTTGTAATCCTAGGATGTCCTTAAGAAATACATCCTTGAAGTCTATGTGAGCTGGAAAGTCCTCGATGTGCTGCTCTCTTTCATATTCTATGTCTTGGATGTTTACTACAAATAGTTTGTAGCCTTTCCTAAATCACTTCTTTTCTTGTAAAGCAGATATATGTCTTACATAAACCTTCTTAGGTATGCATTGAATCTTTACCAGATTCCCTTTGCTATATGTACACAAGATTGACTTCTGTAAGAAATCGAGCATGACATGGTGTTGTTCCAACCAGTCCATGACGATAAGTATATCATACGATCCTAAGGGTAGGATGTTTAGGTTTATTCTAATGCAGAAACAATTCAAGTTTACCTCACAGTATTTAACTATTTCATAAACCTTTCATTTCCTACCCATGGCTAATTTCACCATCCAGGGTTTATCATGGTTAACTTTGTATAGTTTACATACATCAACAATTTTAGGAGATACATAGCTTCGCCAAGCACCATGGTATGATCAATATAAAAATAGAGGCATTGGAAACCTTACCTTCTATCTCAACCATGGTATCCTGATGGTCTTCCTGTCGGTCATCCAAGGACGTATAAATCTACAGTTTTCTAAGTCCTCTATCGTTGGTTCTTCTTGTAAGTTTTGCAAGACCCCATTGGTCTTGTTCTTATAATATTGGGCATAGTGGGTCCCTTGAAATTTCCACCATTTGATTTGCAGTGGAGCAACATTGGTTGCCCATTTTTTTATGGCTTGTTAGCATTTGGAGCTAGTACATATGGCTTTGTACCTATTTTGTTGAAGTTCTTATTGGTTGGAAAAAATTTCTTCTGTTTTCTGTAAGGTGGTGGTTTGAAACCTGGTTTGCGGTTTTTCGAGATGGTCCTAGACCCATCTATTCTTCTGTTGATGTTCTCTTGCCTCAGTCGTCCATGCTCATAGAAAATCCTAGATTTGTGTAGGGTGGTGTCCAATGTTTTAGGCATGTTGAATTAAGTCCTCTTTCGAAAGTTGAGAGGAAGACATCCTAAAAACTATCGTATTTTCACTTTCTCATCCTTTATGTAAGGCGCATAATGTAACAGATCCAAAACTCTGTTAATAAACGAATACATAGTCAGGGAACCCATCCTTAATTCATGAAATTATTTCATATTTCTGACATGTATTTCTCCTGAAAAATCTTGTGAGAATTACTCCATCGGATTTCTCTTACCTTATATTTGTTGGTATGCGTTAGGTCTCTCCACCATCTAGCTTATTTTCCATTTAAATTATAGATGGATAGAGGGGCCGTCATCTCACTAGAGTAGTTATCTATTTGAAAATATTTGCTCATACCTACAAGCCATTCTTCATCTTTCTCTGCTAAGCATCTCTCCTTCATAGGCTAGTGCTTTTATATTCATGAAATCTTCGTGGATATTGTCATCATTTATATGTTTCTTCCTACAAGGAGAAAGAGAATCATCACTAGAAGGACTATGACAATCTCTTTCTCGAGGTTCATGGGTATGTTCTTCTTATTCTTCTTCTCTCGGGTTGCTAGCCCTCTTATGATAGAATTATTTATTGAACCTATTGGTTGAATGAGTCATTAGAGGAAATTTCAACTCAAAATGGGCCTCCTAAGGAAAATAATAAAATAATAGTTAAAATAATAAAATAATATTTATTTATTTTTGAGGAAGAAAAGAAAAAACTACTTTTTTTGTTCGTGTGTTCGACATAGCTGTCTGTGTTTTTACTCAAATTTTGATCAAGAGAGCTAATTGGAAGCTAAATTAAAATTCTTCATCCAACGCATAACCACACTACATACTTTTGATAGACCCTGCTACCCCAAAAACAAGAAGTACCTGAAAAATGTGATGATGACATCATCATCACATTTTTCAGGTATTTCTTATTTTTGTGGTAGAGGGATCTGTCAAAAGTATGCAATGTGGGTACTTGTTGGATGTGGAAATTAATTCTGCATCCAAGTATCTCTCCTGCTCTAAATTTGAGTAAACACACAGGGAGATATGTCGAAAATATGAATAAAAAAAGTAGATTTTTTTATGATACCTATCTCCAAATTTATATTAAAAAATTGTTTAATATCTATATGGTATTTCAAATTTAAATAAATTTCATTGGATAACACATTTTGAAATGGAATTTGAATTTCGGTTGAAAGACCCATTTTGAATTGAAATTTCCTCTAATGGGGTTTTCTGCATGGGCTTCCTCCCATCATGTTTTGCAACAAGAATTTATTAATTTCTTGTTGTTCCTTTATTTCTTTCATATTATCATCCTTAAAACTCTATAAGTCTACTTGAATACTTTGTATGGTTTTTAGTATATCATAATTTAGCTCAACTACCATTTTTGCTTCATGTGTGGGGGTATTCAACTTTCCTTGTCGTTTTTTGTCTTCTTCTCTGTTCATGATATGAAGTGTTCTTTTAATCCTGCAATTGCAAATTTTTAATAACAGGATAAATTTCTGTTAGTTAACAAAATATCAAAACATACTTTATTTTCTGCAATAAATGTTGGCATGCCAATTAGGTCTCTTAGTGTTGAAACTTGGCTTTGATACCACTTGTAATGTCCCAAAAATTTGAAAAAAAAAATTATAGCCCAGTAAAATAATACCTAACAGGGATGATTTTAAGGAACCATACTTATTTAAAAATGTATAAATGTTGGCAAGTCTTACCAATGCTTAAAAATATCACTATAAAATGTTTGGCAATATTTTTCAAAAAATATTTTAATTTCCAAAGATTTTATATCATTTTTATAATAAATTGGCGATTTGTAGGGTGAAAAAAGTTTACCCCATAAAAATTGGGCGAAACAAGAATTCAAAAATTGCAAGATGGCGAATCTTTTTTTGGAGAAAACCCCCTAAAAATAGACCATGGGATAAATTTCTCCCCTAAAACTATCCCTGCTACCTAATAAGGACATTAACTTATCTTCTGTGCAATGTGTCGATCATTGGTTGCTACACCGAAGTGTCATAAGATGTCCTTACTGTTTATATATTTTCTCCTTTGTAACTGTCGATGTAATTAAACACTATGTTTCTTTTACTTAATCTGGTTTAAGTGATTACTCTACTAGTGATTTACTATTTTAACAGGTATTTACATAGTTATGTCTTACTTCATGTATATTTGTTTCACACAGTTATATCTTACTTCATGGTTATAAGTTTTGTTCGTTGTTTATGGAGAAATAATGGCCTAACTTTTAACTGTCAAGGGATGGAGTGGAGGGATTTGTATCCCTTATAGGAACATTTGGAGAGGCAAATGATTATATTTGATGTTATAGGTTTTACTTAGTTCATTTTGGACTAATGCAACTTCTCTTCATTTTGTGCAAATTCATTAGATGGTGAGAACATGCTACAACAACTAAACTTTTACATGCTAACTATGCTATACTAATCCATTGCTTTTCAAAGACTAAAGGACCAAAGTGGCGGATTAGCATACTTCTAACATGCCTCTGTTCCTTTTTGCAGGTGACAGGGCTTCCAATCGTGGGTCATGGTGTCTAACAGGCTATTTACAATAACCTTCACATGTAATACCTGTAAAAACAAACTTGAACTCTTACCTCTGCGTATAGATGTTTTTAGCAGAGCTTTGAGCTCGGACTTGTAATGCTGAATGGTTTTGTTAAGGGTTTTGACGGTGTAATTCTTCCATGTTATTGGTTTTAAATGAATACTTTAACTTACTATCATGCCATTTCTTGCAATGGCACCTCTATTGATTCGCGTATATGTATTTTCTTACTAGAAAATGTTATTAATGGTGATTTATGATGTAATTTTCTTACTTGTGATTTAGTATTGATATGGCCATAAGCTTAGCTTACTATTGCGAAAATGTAAATGCCATGGATGTGATAGTGTAGGCAGTAAGGTTTTTACTTGGATTATTTTAATTGGGTTTCTTTACTTCTCAGCCTTGATCCTCAATAATGAATGCAACGCATATATTTTGTTTATATTAAGTCTATGGAACGCTGACATAGAAATGGTTTTGATTATGGCTAATGTTGAGTTTTTGGTTCGATCTTGATAGCTGCAATTTCAATCATCATTTAAAATGTGTAACTCGTGTAAATTTTTTTATGGTTATTACTTTGCATAAATTAGTTTTGTTATCGTAGTTTCTTTTGACTTATGAGAAAAATTGTAAATATTTGTAACGTTGTTAATTTTTCCAATCAAATCCTACGGGATTCAATGCCTATTGTGGTCTGATAAAAACTCTATTTTTAATGACATGATCCCACAGGATTCGATCTTGGCCTGCGTGGATTTGTGGCTTAAAGTTGTATGTGTGGATTTTGTTTTAGTAGAAGTCTTGATAGGAGTCAATCCTAGAACCTTATAATGGATATGTTATTTCAATAATTAGTTTGTATTAGCTTTAAGTTTGTTTCTCATTTCGATGGTAGATAGTATGGTTATGATTTATAATAAAACCATTCCTGCAGACCTTCAGAGGCCTTGATAGATGGCATACAATGTGGGTAAAGTTTATATAGTGGAAATTATTTGTTTGGAGTTGGTTTAAGATATTTGGTATGTTTTCAAAATATATTAACTCTCTTTATCTTAGGTTTTGTTTCTATATATAAATTTTGAGTGATAATATTTAAGTTATTATTTTATGCATAGAATTTATGCTAAGGATATAGGTAATAGTTTAGATAGTTTCAATTTATACAAGCCTAGTGGAAATATGAAATATTCCAGCAGAGAAATTATATAAAGTTAGTTTTTTAAATAGTTATTTGGTTTATAAATTCTATGAGCTAGGGTTAATAAGATTTAGGTACAAAATCCATGATGCTATTATTATGTTTTTAACTTGAAATAATAAATAGGAAATCTAACTCACTTAAAAATATAGACTCTATTCATAGAAATACCTCTGTCAGTGAAGACTGAAATCAACATGTAATTGATGAAATAAAATGTAGACAAAAAATGAGACAGAACCCTCCCACAAATAAAAATAAAGGTGATAGTCTATTATTATAAATATGAATAAGATAAATTTTCCTAACTATAATATCATGTTTGAGTTGATAAAATAACCTAACCTATGTTTCAAAGAAGTACACCTGCTAGGGAAGAATGAATTTAACCTCTAAGTGAAGAAAGAGGTAAATACAGAAAATAACCTAGCTATAGTAGAGATATACTAATTATCCATTCAGAATTTAATCTCCTTATTTAATAAGAAAACCTGTGTGAATTGTAAGGGAAAAAGAAAGACCCTCATACCTGCAAGTTGAAGTTATTTTAATGGCTAAAAATCCTACACACTCAAATACCCAATATTAACAATTACATAGAGAGATATTAACTATGTTCAGATTACTCGATAACATGGGAACTACCACGTTCCACCCAACCATGACCCAAAACCGTTCTTGGTTTCAATATGGATCCCCCTAAGCTGGTTCCAACATGAAAGTAGCTTAAAGCTCCTAGATTAAGGATTCCTATGTCAGATTTTAGGTTTTGTATTAGTTTCCTTTTTCTCTTCAGAAAAATGCTCTCCAAGAACTCTATTGAAAGTAACCAGGCTGAATAATGGAATAATCAAAAGATCTGCAACCCTCTCTTTGGCTTGGGTCTTTGTAGACATACTTTTTTCAGGAAAAATAGTATTTAAATCAAGAATCATTTTATTTCTCGAAATAACCTTTTTTATTTAACTTAGGTATTTTTAATATTTATTTAAAGCTAACTTAGGAACTTTTGACTAGTTCCTACTTTTACTCTTGTAGGTATTTAATATTTAATTATCATTAGAAATAATAATAACATGTGGATCCTTTCATTATTACTTATAGCTACTAGCATTATTACTATGCTTACTCTTTCATACATATGATATATATATATATATACCATTTGTTAACATTTCAACTTTATGTATCATATAGTGTTATCCCTAATCATATGACACTTTTCTTTTAGCTTAGCCATTTTATTTAATAATGCATTCGCGTAAGGGTTAGGTCAACTAGGTTAGGAAACTCTAAACCTCCTTGCATTTTGTATTCCCACATATAACATGGTAATTCTTTAGTACTTTGATGAGACACGAAAATTCGAAACTTCATATAATCACTTAAAAATAAGTAACACGAGACTAATGTTTTATTGTAATGTCGCTAAAAATTGAAAAAAAAAATTATAGGCTAGTGAAAAACTACCCAAAAGGGATCATTAGTACTCGTGCAGAAACATAGATGCTCCTTAAACTTTCAACCTCTTTGGATTCTTCCCATTGTCTTGTTAATCTCTTATCCATTCTGTGACTATTAGTTTGTTTAATTCTTATGTATTAATTATGTTATTTAAACTATCGATATATCTTAGTTACTATTGTTGATGAATTAATGAGTTATCTAGATCATTGTTTTGCTCTTGTACATGTGTACTTTCTTTATTTAATAAAAACTAACTTAACTTTGTTGATGGGAATAAAGTGGTGGAGTGGGGGGACTTGTTCTCCCATGATGATCTGAGAGGTAAGGTTATTCTTTGTTATGTAGGCTTACTTAGTTAATTCGAACTAAGGCACCTTATTCATTGATTTACAGGTTAGTTTTGTGACATCGGGATTATTGATTACTTGACATAATTCAGTTCTTAGTTAAACTTCCTATTTTGTCTTGCATTGTTGTTACTGATCCATTTTACGACTCAGGTATGCCCTCTGTTTGCTAATTAAATTTATTCGTTAATTTACTCAATGTCTATGAATTGTATTATTGTCCTTATCATTATTATTATCTATATCTTCTTTAGTTACTTACTCGTCACTTGTTTCTATATTGCAAGTTTACCTTGGTGACGAGCTTGTAGACTTACACTTGTTCTCCCTAGAGAGGGCATCATGGAATACTATGTTTTCCATTATACCTAAATGCTACAACCTATATTTACGACTTAAGCTCCTACAATACCTATATGAGATAGCGTAAAGGGCAAGTGATAACACTATAAGCTTGATGCTAAGGCAAAAAATTATAACGTTATATGATAGTGTTAAGGGAAAACATTGTAACACTATATGATAGTGTTAAGGGCTATGCATACCATAAGGTTGAGACTATGGTATACATACCATGTCATTAGTATTGAGCCTGCGCTGACTTTTAAAGGGTTACGAAACCATAGTATAGAGGGTTTATCATATGACATGGTTGATTTAACATTGATCCACGATCTTATAGTTGGGGTTTATGGTGGCATTAATGGCCACCAGCTGGTGCCATTAATACCATCGGGGTTGGTGAAAACCCTTGGAAAAGGATGTAGCATTCCTTGTATGTGTATTATGGTATTGGCATTGTGGTGTAGTGTGCCCTCTGCACGTTTGGAGAATGGAGACGAACCCATCGATTCATGGGTGAGCTTAACCCAGCTCTGTGTAAAATGCATTGCTTCATTTGGTTTTCTCCATGGCATGGTCATTCTCCTCATGCCATCATGGTTTGTATACAGGTGAATGTGAGGGCACTCCGGGGTGTGCACAAACTACACTTGTCAATTTGGGATTTCTTCTCTACGGCCATGGTAAGCCTGCCAGCAAGAATCAATTGCCTCCTCTTGTTTTGGGCATTCTTGAGTTGGAAATATTTACTTGGTTTGGGTTTCATGTGACACTTGTTTACTCTGAATTCGGGTTTTATGATGTATCTTGATTTGTTTTTAAATAGACTCTCATTGAGAGATTTGCCATTGTTTTGGGCCGTGGCTACACCATTACTTGTAATGGTGCCATAGCTCACAGCTTGCCATTAACATTTTAATACATTGACTGATTGTATAGAGGGTTCATGCCTCACTGTGTAATTTCACTTCATGTTGGTTTTTTTATATGAAGACTATAATGATTTGGTATGAAATTCCTATGATTTCACTCAGCGTTAAATTTTTGTGTAAACTTGCGTTTTATATGGTTATTTACATATTGCATTTTATGTGGACTTTAATGGGATCGATCGTGGCCTCACAACCTATAGAAATTTACTCTATGTATAAATTATTGTGTTGGGTTATGGCCATATCCACAACACTCTATTTGTTTGGTTTGGATGTTGAGTAGGCAGCTTCTAGAGCTTGGGCGTATGCCATGGGATGCACCATTGTAACAATGGTGCCGTAGCCCATTGGGTTGCCACCATGTGCTCCATGTTAGCTTATCAATGGAGTCTGTGTTTTAAAACAAAGTATTGTATTCTTAGTTTTGTATTGGTTCAGCGTGGGTGCAAGACATGCCATGAATGGCATGTGCCTCTCCCAACGACTTCGATAGTTTTTTTTATTTGGTATTTTATAATGTAATTTGTTTACTTGGAAGAAATAATGATGTAACAGCCACGGTTATGAAAACCTGTGATATTGATTTGGTTTATTAGCATGACTTTGTGATTATAATGCAACTTGGTCGAGGCCATAACTAGAGTCTTTACGACCTCACTGTTAATGTATGCGTTGTTTGGTTAAAGGATTGTGGCGTAGCTTAAAAGCGTATCCTACACATTTTTGATATATAGCATGGACTGTATAGAATGGTTATGCGATTGCTTAATTCTTGGATAGGAAATGCTTACGGTTTTATTAATGTTACTATCTTAAGTTTCGACATCTACACGATTTGATGTCGCAACCTCTTGATAACAAAATGGGGTTTAGTAGTTTGAAATGGTTAATATGATATGTTTGGTTATGTGTAGATGTATTTAAATGGGACCTTTAACACCCTTTATTTTTTATAATGGATGACTGTAATAATAGGGCTGTGAATTAAACATTTGATTTATGGAAATGGATACGATTTGGATTGTGGATTTTATGTAATAATACAGATTTTGATAATGGACCGCATGGATGGTCATGATGCCTTCTCTGTTTGGTTAATTTTGATTATGTTTATTAAAATGGAATGTTATGATATTTAATTTGTTTTACATGATTATGTAGAGAAGACCTTAGAAGGTCTTCAATAATTTGTTATCTTGTTTATTATATGAATCACGTTCCTAGTAGATCTAGTTTAAAATATTTAGGTTATGTTTCTTAGTTTATAATAAATCAAATAGTACATCGATTATAAAACTATTTGAAGACTGATATATATATGTAATTCTCTATATATATAACCTGTACTTCTGAACTAAACTTGAATTAAAAACAACCCTCTGCTGACAAATCAAATATGTCAATAGAGTAATGCCATCTGTAGAATAGGCTAACTGGTAACAAAAAGTAGGTATGGTGCACATAAACTAAACATGGAGATAATTGCATAATTTCCCTCAAAGTACAAACCCTAATAATGTACATCATATAATAAGATTTCTCCATCCTATGATTAGTAAATTGCATATACAACCCTAGTATATTGATAACCATAAAACATAACCATTAGGGTTACAAATTTCATTGCATCCCTTACTTAATCATAAATAGTAATGAAAATTTGGGAAGAAATAGAATAGGCCTTCAATGGTTTCATACCTGAAATTGAAGCTTTGCCAATGGCTACACCTCCACACTTAAATAACCAGCATTAACAATTCAATGCATATATCACCTCTGTTTGATGACCAAATCACTTGGGAACTACCATGTTCCTCCCAACCATGATCCAGAACCGTTCATGGGTCTAATCCAGATCCCCCCGAGCTAGAATCCAACATGCAAGTATCTTAGAGCTCCTAAGGTAAGGTTTCCTAACTGGTAATCAGTTCTAAATCAATCCTCTTTTCCTTGGAGGAAAAGTTCTCCAAGAAAACACTTGGGAGTAGAACAGGCAGAATAATAATTATCCTAAATGAAAAATTAGAACCCCCAAGCCTTTGCTTGGCTTGAGTCTTTATAGGCATACTTTTCAGTCAAAGGGGTAGTTAAATCAAAAAATCCTTGATTTCTTGATTTAACCCTTTTATAATTTATTTGGGTAATTTTCAATTCTTAACCTAGGAACTTTTAACTAGTTCCTAGTTTGTCTTTCATAGATATTTCACTATTTATTAATCCTTTAATAATAAATAATAATAGGTGGAGCTTCTCTTCTTTCTTTATTCAATTATATAATTAATCATAATTAATTATTTATACATACTATGTATAAAATACATAGTATTAAAATACTTGTTAACACTTGTCTTTGGGGATAAGTTGTCATGATCCCTTAGACTTAACAACACTTCTTTTATGAAGGTCAAGTAGATAGATGGCTCAGGTCTACTAGGCTAGGGAACTCTAAACATACTTGCATGTTGGATTTCCCTTGTATAAGGTGGTAGTTCTCTAGTACTGATGAAAATACATAAATTCAAAATTTCATTTAATCACTTAAAAATAATTATGATGAGATCAATATTATTCCTTGAGTCATTTTCACTTGGAGGTGATTTTAATCTTTTTAGTAACCCCTAGCGCTTACCAAAGCCCATACTCAACGCTTATAATAGGGAGTTACAAACATAGTGCAATTCCTTAGCTCTTGCTCAACACTAAATGATAGGATGTACTTGTACGATACATAGGGATACAACGACCAAAGATCTGATGCTCTAGAGCTTATGCTCAACGCCAACATGGAATGCTCTAGAGCTTATGCCCAACCTTTCCAATTATCTTTTTCATGTGTTCTAGATATTTATGCTCAACACAAATGTAAGTACTCATGTGTTCCAGAGCCTCTTGCTCAACACAAAACATCTCATCGATCATGTGCTTTAGGGTCCCCTCCCAACACATAAATTTCATCATCATGTGCTTCGGGGTCCATGCCCAACACAAAACATATATATACCTATGTATCATCAATAATTGGCTTATTCCCAATATACAAAACAAATCACCATTTTCATATGTAGTGGGGTCTTTGACCCAATATAAAATAAAACATTAATACAATCATCATGATCAATAGGCTGATTCCTATAAATGGTAGATCCAAAATTCAGGATATTACATCCCTCCCTGCTTAGTACAACACAATCCCCAGTGTTCTAGGGAATCTAAATGATATCATGAAACAAGGTGGGGTAAGCCTTTCTCATGATGGCCTCATTCTCCTAGATAGCCTCATCTACCTCAAAGTGATTCCACTACACTTTCAATTGGACTATAGTGCACTTCCAAAGCCGCACTTGTCTGTTGTCCAATATATGCAAAGGCTCATGGGAAAATTCCCCCTTAGGTTCCACTTGTAATAATGACCAATCAATGACATGCTTAGTGTCATAAACATATTTCTTTAATAAAGATGCATGGAAAACATTATGAACTCTTACGTGCATAGGTAATGCTATTTCATAAGCCACTGGTCCTTTCTCGGCCATAATTTCAAAAGGCCCACAAAATCTCGGTGCAAACTTACCACACCTACCCAAGCTCAAAGAGCTCCCTTTTGCTTTCACTTTCAAGTAGACATGCTCACCTACTTGATAGTCTTTATCTTTCTTTTCTTATCTGCATAACTTTTCTAACAGTCTTGTGCCTCTTTAAGGTTTTCCTGGACCTTAGTAACTAACTGTTCGAAGTCCAATAATAGGTCAGGCCTTAACATGAGCCAATACACTAGACTGTGCCAAGTAACTGGGGTCCTACACTTCCTTGCATAGATTACCTCGAAGGGACTCATCTTGGCGGAAGCCTGATACCCGTTGTTATATGCAAACTCTGCAAGGTGTAGATAATCCTCCCGCTTGGTGAACTTGTTCATGACATACATTTGAAGCATGTTTTCCACAATTTGGTGTACTCTTTCTGTCTTCCCATCCACGTACACGTGATAAGCAGTGCTAAATTTCAGCTGCATCTCTAATCCTTAAAATAAAGATCTCCAAAAATTTTCGGTAAACTTAACATCTCCATCTGCGATAATTACTTTGGGTATCCCATGTAATCTAACTATCTCTTTCATGAAGATACGAGCAATGTTCATGTCCTTGTAGGTTTTCATGGAGATGAAGTGTGCTGCCTTTGACAGCTTGTCAATGAATACGAAGATGGAATCATTTTGCTTCTTCCTTTTCAGTAAGCCAGTAATAAAATCCATATTTATAACCTCCCATTTACATTTCATCATGGGAAATGGTTGTAGCAATCCTGAAGGATGCTTGTGCTCAGGTTTAACTAGCTATAATTCCTGACATTTCACAATAAACATTGCAATGTCGGCCTTTAGATTGGGCTAGAAAAATTGTCTCTTGACGGTATATATCATGTTTTGATATCTCGGGTTCCCCGAGTAGAGTGACATGTGAAATTCTGTAAGGATGCTAGACCGAATGTCCCCTCCATCTAGAACATACAATCTATCATTGGACCATAGTATTCTAGAGTCATCCACCTTATATTCCTTCTGTTATTGAAACAACCGGTCGTCCTGGACCTTCTTGAGGATTTCCACATAGAACGACTCAACCTTGTTGGTCGTTCTAATATTCTCATGCAAATCTACATCAGTTTGACTCAAGGTCACCTCATAGATCATATGATTCCGTCGACTCAACGCATTGGCAACTTTGTTCTCGTTGCCCTTAATGTGCTTTAGTTCAAAGTGATAGTCACTCAAGAAATCCAACCATCTGAATGGCCTTCCATTCAGATCAGGTTGATCGAATAAATACTTTAGACTCATATTGCTAGTTTTTTAGAAGGAACCTCCTTCCCATGAGGTAGTGCCTCCACATATTCAGATTGTGGATAATGGTCACCAGCTCAAGATAGTGCGTGGGATAATTTTGTTCATGCTCTTTTAATTTCCACGATTCATAACAGATCACATGATCATTTTGCAAGAGGAATCCTCCAAGTCCTTCCTTGATTTCATCCATGCATACAAAGAAATCCCCATCGAGATCCGCAATTTGCAACACTGGTGCAGTCATCAATAACTTCTTAAGCTTTTGAAAACTTTCTTCACAACTATCAGTCCATAAAAGTTGTTCACTTTCTTCTACAAGGCCATCATGGGACAAGTGATTCTTGAGAAGTTCTCAATGGACTTTCGATAATACCTAGCTAAACCCAAAAAGGACCTAATGTCAGTGACACTAGTAGGGGTAGGCCAATCCTTTATAGCTCAAATATTTTTTGAGTCCACATCTATTTCTGCCTCGGTTATGATGTGACCTAGGTAGTGTATTTGTGGTTGGTAAACATCACATTTACTAAACTTAGCGTAGAGCTGATAATCTCTCAACACCTGAAGTGCTATGTGAAGGTGTTCTTCGTGTTCCTCTTTATTCTTGGAATAAACCACAATGTTGTCAATAAATACTAGTAGAAACATATCTAGATATTTACTAAATATGATGTTCAACATACACATAAAGTTTACGGGTGCATTTTTCAACTCGAATGGAATCACTACAAACTCGTAGTGCTCATACCTCGTACGAAAGGTAGTCTTGGGAATATCTTCGTGTCAGATCCGTACCTGATGGTACCTGGATCCCAGGTTAATCTTCAAAAATATTTTTGGCTCCTCCCACCTAGTTGAACAAATCATCGATCCTAGGGAGCGAGTAATGGTTCTTTATAAGTAGTTAATGTCATTGGTTGGTATGTGATAAGTAGTTAATGTCATTGGTTGATTTCAATCGAGTCTATGCTTATGTTTCACCTTTTTTTAAGTCTAAGTGGATGTTTCTATATTTAAGATGTAATAAATTGGGTCTTTGATCCTATATAATGGTGCTTAGCACATGTTTTGAATATTTTCCAATTATCATTGTTTCCACAAAACACTGAGAAATGGATTTGTTGGCTAAGTAATGAAATGATAGCTAAAAATATTGTAGCAAAATAATTTTATTTTTATTACAATTTTGTGGCAAAAGTCTCATATACCATATAGATTATGTATAATGAAAATAATTATTAACAACTACAGTGACATTGCCACCTCATGGCTCTTATTGCTACTATGATTTATGATTTGAATTAGAGGGAAGATATACAAATATTTTGTATGTTTGATTTAAGTTTCTAGTCATTTTTCGAGCTTTAGGAAAGTTATTGTGGCATTTTCGTTTTTGTCTTTTGATGCTTTCCATTAAAATTTTGCATAGAAGTTATTTCATAGAGATTTTTTTTGTTTTAAGACACTTTTAATTAATTTTTGCATAGAAGATGATTTGATCGAGGTTTCTAGACATTGAGAATTAGTTCAAGGATAAATTATTATGCCATTTTCGTTTTTGTATTCCGATGCTTTCCATTCTATTTTTGCATAGAAGTTATTTGATAAAGTTTTTTTTGTTTTAGACACTTTTCATTAATTTTTTNGAGAGAGAGAGAGAGAGAGAGAGAGAGAGAGAGAGAGAGAGAGAATAAATGAGATATTATAAATATATTTAGCAACATGTATAGTCATTTAATTTTTCAAATTTTTCCATAAAATACAACCAAAGTTAGTTTATTACCTAACAAATTCCACCATCTCCTTAAACTTTTTAAGAAACAACCTCCTTAAAGCTAGTAAGAAACATAATTGGCATCTTTAATGGCTACTTAATTTGTAGATCTTTTCACAAATTTGACTAATTTTTGTATTGCACCAAGAGAAGTGAGGTGCTCTCCAATCTAGTATGGGGGAGATCTTGTCAGGTTAGTCACATTAAGCTAGCTATCATAAATAAAAAATATTTAAAAAAAATGAAAAATATAAATTACATATAGACTTAAATAAAATATAGAAAAAATAAACTAGCATAGATAAATTTTAAACCTTGATCTATCAAAAACCAAGAGGGATCCAAATGGTAAAAGAATGTACATCTGTAGAAACTGGATCCCTCTCCATGCTTGAAGCATGGTTTTACATATATTGTCTTACTATTTAACCAAAAAGTTGTCATTCTAATGAAATTGATGGTTATAAGCAATTTGAATAATAGTTTTAAATGTATTTTATCACTAAAATTATTTTTTTTTGAACATTTAGAGAAACCAAACCCATTAAAACTGAATACTTTTCAACCTTTCAAGAAACCAAACCCATTTCCATAGGGTTATATATATATATACAGAGAGAGAGAGAGAGAGAGAGAGAGAGAGAGAGAGAGAGAGAGAGAGAGAGAGAGATTAAAATTGAAATTAAAAACTTAAATGTGACATATATGTTCATATGGAGGGACTTCCTACAAATCAAAAGAAGAAGATCACAGTATTTTCTAAATAATTTGATGGACAAGATTGGTTCTATCAAAATGGAGAGATATTAAAGTTAACTCTTTGTAATTTCATCATGGATGAAGTAGAACATGTGAGCTATTAAGAAGATAGCTGCATTGAGGTTCAAATTTTATGTTCACCCAAGTGTTTCCTCCTTTGTGGATCACCTATATCAATCGTTTGGAGAATATCATATCATATCACCCTCCTATGCTATTATGTATGGTCCCTCATTAACTTTAATGATTTGTTAGATCTTGAGAGGTTTTCCACTATCATGTGTCTTGGAACTTCATAGAACACCCATTTATCACTGATTTTTTTGTTTGGAGGATGTGAGGGATCATGGAGCTTACAATTTTTGTTTGGAAAATTTACATTTTATGGGAGAAAGGTTTCTTTGTCATAAGTAGAAGGAGTCATTTTTAAGACGAAAGGTGAAGGAAGAGGAAATAAATGTTGTGAGGTGGAAAAGAGTCAATCAAGTAGTGTGATTGTGTTTGTAGGTGAGGATGTTAGTGTTAACGAAATTTTATACCTCTGAGGTAAAATCCTTGTTGGGAATTCATGGTGTGTCATGTTAGCTTTGACTATGTCATTTTGTGGATGGAATTTTATTGGAGTTCTGGGTTACTCTATGCCCTTGATTCTTATCTTTAGGATTGCAGATGGATTAGTTTTTCTTTCAAATTGGAGGTTGAGGCTACTTGAGTGCTTATAGAATTTTGGTTTATTGATAAGTCTTTCCTTTCCATTAAGATCTCACATCCAATTGTTTATGCAAAGGAGGACCAATTTTTTGGCATGCTTGTTTCAAGTGTGAAGTTGGTCGCTTTCCCATGGGGTTCTAGAAAATTCAAATATCGAGGGTGATTAATGACTAAATTGAAGCAATTATTATGGTGGATAATGACTTATTTTTTCTAGATTTAAATTTTATTGTAAGGATATGGGCAGATGTGGATGTTAGCGAAGGATTGTTTTAGTCTCTCACGGTATTTTCTAAAAAGGAAAAGGTATATCAATGTCATGCATTGTCTAAATATATCTTTCTATTGACCTCGATTCCATACCAATTGACATAATCATAAGGATTACTTGAAGGCTTACTCGATTAAGAATTTTTTTTGAAGAAAGTGGTGAAATATTCCTTAACAAGCAATTTTTAGTTCTTAGGAAATTCAAAAAAAAAGGAAGTGGAGGGGGGTTTTCTTGTTCTTGGGCCTCTCCTGTCCATTACACCATTTAATATTCATATAAGGTAGATTAGTTTGATAATAATTTTCTTACTAGAGACATGTCAAACCCTATGACCAAACATGTGCAATGTTTTATTCCTTAACAAAAGGAACAAGGTTGCACAGGCCCTTTTACTTCGTACTATTTATCCCACTCCTAGTTTCTAGTGGGATCTTTTTTTATTTCTTTTTCCAGTTAAGCTCTCTTGGGTAAGTCATTTTCTATTCATCCTTGTTATAATTATAACAAAAAGGAGTCCAAGGAAATAAATTGTGTTATCTATAATGCCTCTATAGCCATTTAAAATTTTAATATAATTAAACATCTTTTTTTTTTCATTCTAGAAATGCAGGATATTGTTAACACAAGTTCAAATAGTAGATTTCTTAAATATGTGACTTAGTAACATATAAGCATCAAGTAACCATAACAACATATACGCACCTTATAAAATCATATAAGTACTTTTAATCACAAAAAAAAGGCCTCATGATGACCAATGAAAATGGTGAGGAAAACCAACCAAAGAAATATTTCATCTTCTCTTCAAATTGTTTCCATATTGATTTCCCAAAGTGGGACTACGGTTTTACGTTCCAGCCAACTAGGGGTCTAGATGACTTATTAACCCTAAGATCCATCCACTTGGCCTCTTGTCCCCCTTTTCTTGATACCACCCCAATGAACTGAACAATGATGCACTAGTAAGCTATGCCTCAATTATTCCAAGAGTTCTCAAAATCTTCCAACTCTTCTGAAATTCGGATCCCCAAAATTTCTCAAAATTCCCAATTCCCTTCCAAAACTCTCACACAAATATCTTCAAGAAAATAACCTCCCTCTTCCAACCTCAAGTCTCCTATTTATAACCCAAAATGCGTCATCAACCTCCTTATATGTCAATAAATTTCAATATAATAATGTTTACACTCAATAAGTTTGTTTTCTCAAAGAAATAACAAAATTATTTAAATAAATAAAATATTAATAAACATGGTTGCAAAGTCTCATTTGTTGTCACAACCCCGTAAAATAAATTAAGAAAAAGTTACTTTATTATTTATTATTTTTCATAACATGTAATGTTGGTCAAAAAATCTTATAACTGTCATCCAATATATTTATGCATTTAAGTTTGACTTGATTTGGTTCTATGCTTGTTTTACAAGTTAATCCCCCCTCGGTGTTTCCTTCAATTCATGATGACCTTATCACAATCTTGTGAAGGTGATGGTTTTAGTTCTTTAGGTTTATTTTTAATGTTTTTGGTGTTAGGACCTAATCCTAATCCTACGGCTTAGTCCTAACTACCCGTAAGGCTTATCCTAGTTCTTAGATCCACCCTTCATAAGTAATGTGTGGCAAGGGTGGTGTCAGGAGTAACTTGATTAATAGTTTTTCCTATGAATACAACCTTTTAAAGGATTCAAGCCAAATATTATGGCTTAATCCTACCTCACGGGGTTTCCTATCTTGGGATACTATCTTAATAAAGTTTACATGAAAATAAATAAGGGGGAGGTATAAGGGGATTCTAGCACAAACGTTTTCAATGGTCTTTAATGATATTTGAAGCCTTATCCGTGGTTGTGAGTAAAAAATGTAGCGAGGCATATTTAATGGAAACTTACTCGTTTCCTTTCCACAGTCTGTTAATGAAGGTTTTTCTTGTATTTAAGTTTTACTTGAATGTTTTTAGCAGTCTGTTTAATGGAAAAGTGGCCTCCATTAGGGCCTCAAGTTTTCTATTTTGTCATGGGATATGAAGCGAAGTGATTCCTTATTCAAGCTTTAATAGAGGCTTTTCATCCTTCCTAGCTTAACCATGTAAAGGAATAAAAACCCCTCCAATGTCAATTCTGCAAGTTTGATTTTTAAAGGCTTAAAGTAAATAAACAAAGTCTAAGACATGGTTTTTTCGTGTTGTTCAAGAAAAGGAGAAATAATGACAGAACAAGAGCAGCCGATCCCTAGCCCTCTCTACATTCATTAGAGGTGAATTTCATTCTAATATTCTTATGAATTGATTCATTCAGATTGTAAAGAAAACAAGTTTATAACTTCAAAATTTATGTGCAGATGGATTTAGGTAGGTTTAAGAATATTCGTATGAGCCTAGATTCATCCTCATGTCCCATACTTCCTTTTCAAAGGTAAGGGTTTTCACCACATTGTTTTCCTTATTCGTTATACTTATTACAGTTTACTGTACATAGTTTTTTTTAACCATGTGTAATGTGGATTACAGTTTGTTAAGCCTGGCCCTGTGAGAGTGGTGGTAGGGTCACCTCCTCTCATGAATCCTTATTCTCTTTATAGAGGTGAGGGTTTTATCCATCTCTATTTGAATTATAGGAATACATTCATGACCCTCCTATAAAAAATAATAATGCTATTTAGTTTCCTTATGCATGTATCTATTGGCATGGTTAATGAATTGGACTGCACAAATTGTATTTTTCAATAGTCAATATTGTAAGACTCTCTTAGATTTGGGTTTGCAATTGTTTCCTATTGATCCACACTCCAAAAGTGGATATATCTTTCAAAACCGCTGTGAAGATAAGTTTTAATTTTCATTTTAAACCCTTATGGGTTTGTACTAGCTTATAATATGGATTTGTAGCCTCTCACATTTCAGTGTGTTTGATTGGTCATCCTATTCGGATGCACATCCTATTTTTATGTATATACTGTGGATTCCAATAGATGGGATTACAAAAATGATAATGGTGACAGTTGGAAAACTCAGTTAAAATCTGATTATAAATTGATTTCAACATGATAAAGGAATAAGTGAACTTTTAGTTACTCTTGGATTTTGTGATCCTCTTGTTGTTTAAATTCTTCATCAACTAGATATAACCTCAGGTATGGATGCTCGAGTTTAGAGACTATTTTTTATATTATGTTATTGATTTGAAATGGATTTACCGTGCGATTTTATCTAGTTATTCTTAATGTTGGGTTTATGATGTCGATCTGTGAGATGGACATGTGTTGATTACGTGTAAAAGATTATGTTGGAATTTTTAGATTGGTACAATGGTATGAATACGCAACCAACATAGTATTTTTTATTTCATTAATATTGATTTAACATATATTTGGAGATTTGCAATGCACTTCATTAATAAATGAAGAATCCTTTCGTCTCTACTATGTATATCTATGAATATTTTATTTGAATGTGTGCAATCTTTTTATTTAGTGATTATATTCATTGACATCTCATTGGAGCTATTGAATTTGTTGGTTTACTTTGTGATTCCTTCTGTAAATTATTTTTTTAGCTACGATAATGAGATATGGTCATAACTAGTATATACTCTCAAAACAAAGATTTAAATGGAAGAAGTTATAAATTAATAAAAAACCTGGAACACAGATAATCTGTGTATGGATAACCTCATATTATAAGGGTATACAATTAGTTTAATATATTTTAGATATATATACATTTAAAAAATATTGAAAAATATTTGTAGACATAGTTTAAAGTATTAACAATATCTATGATTTGGACATTACTCTAGTTGACCGAGTACTGGGTTGGTTTATTTTGATACACTCGTTCATATCATTTTGTTGTTCTAAAATTTAATCCCCTCTAATCTCGGTATTGAATCCCAAACAGAGACTAGGTTAAAATTGAATATATTATTTACATAATGACTTTCAGAAAAACTTAATAAGATCTGAGATACTTTTACATTATGTAAATAAATAACAATTTATACTCAAACATAACATGGAAATAGGAAAATGGTTAGGAACATATGCATAGTATAATTCACTATTAAAATGTATTTATGATTCATATCTATACTATACAGACAATAAATTGGATTTATGCAACCCTATCTGTCCATTCATTTACATTATCTTCTTATACATAAGTCAAATAAGATATTTCCATAAGCTATATTATATTATGATATATGTCATATTATAGGTATATAATTATGTATACCATTCAATAATCCAATTAGCTTATTTAAATCCAAACTTTAATGAACAAGTCAACAAACTCATACTAGCAGATATCCCTTCATAACCACCCATAGTTTCTTCACAAGTACCGCTAGCAGTGAGGCCGCATGAACCGATGCTTAGTGGAAGCCCATTTTCTATTTAACCTTCAAGCTATGAAGCATATATAGGGTTTAACTATCTTGGAGATGCCACCATTGTTCACTCGTAATATTTCAAAGACCGAAATTTGAACCCTTCAATGACACTGAAAAAGGACCTATTTTATATTTTGAGGTTTTGGAAAGAGGATGGCTTGGATATCTCCTAGAGCCTGAATATGGGTTGTTCACATTGGCTTCCGATCGAGAGGAAATCTTTATCCCTAAAGAATTCATCACCTCTTTCCTAAAGCTAAGTGATTTTCAAGGGACTCCAAATGATTTTGGCTCTGATCATAGTAGCAAGAAACCTAGGGAGGAATCACAAGATGGAAAAGATGGTATACTAGAAACCCTAGCAATAAAAACAAGAAAAGGTCTCCAATTTTGACCAACTAGCCCTTAGACCTTATATGTTGTGTAAATATATAGATAGGTTAAGATAGGACTATGGAGTAAATGACTCTGGTGTGGAAAATAAAAAGACAAAAACTTATTCTGGAAGACTTAGAGATCTGGGTTCGAAAAAATTGTATGAACCTAATATAGTATGAACTGAAAAAAATAGCCCTAAAAAAGGGTTGGATCGCCTTCAAACTCAATTGTGCAAAGGATGCTAAAAAAATTGTGAAGAAACACTAGAGTTATGGGTCAGTACCCATCTTTCTTAAAACATTATACGTCATTGTTTGATGTAGATTACAATAAGTTAGATACCATACTAGTCTATGTGTGTCTTGCAGGGATCACTTGTGAATTTTGAAACATGAAGTTGCTTCGTGATCCTAGAAATGCGCTTGGTGTATTCCTAGAGGAAAATATCTATTTAAATATGACACAAACAAAGACATACATGCACATACTTCTCTCCCTCAGCATTAGAATGGACCTTTTCAAGCACATAAATATCGTTCGGGGAAATTTTACCAGAAATCATATTTTAGATTATGAAGGGATACTCTTCATGTGCAAGCATTTCCATGCAGCAAGACACCTTGTAAAAAATTTCTACCTGGGTTTCACAAAGGTTATTTCACATAAGATATGGAATCCAAAGTATGAAGTGTCTTTCGACAGTGAAAGGACCTCTCAAGCGTAGCGAGGAGAGATATTTTTTCAATTAGGATGATGAACATCATCAACCCTTTCCTTCTCCAAAAAAACCTATTGAGACTCCAAAAATTGGTTCGAGCCATCGACTACAGCAGAAATCGTTACAACCCACAAGTAAGAATCCAGTTACCTCTCTGAATGAGTAAATGCTATATTTCCATTTTATTTATTTAAATGTTTCAAATTTGGTAACACCTTCTTTTTCATGTTTCCCTCATGAATTGACTGGTCCCTCCCTTCCTCCTTCTCTATTTGTTGCACCTTCTCCCAGAGAACCCCTCAAAATAGAACTCCTCACATGGTACCAACTCCACCTCAACAATATGTTTTCATATTTGATCAAGGGATAACCCGACTCTACCCAATCCCATTTCTTCTTTCCTAGTGTTAGGAACAAGTCCAAGCCAACCCACAAAAAGAAAAGGTTAGGGTAGACCCTCTCATTTATATTTTTCTCAGAAAAAAAACTAAAGGATCAAACAAATGGAAGATATAAAACAATATTCGGGGCACTTAGAGTAGTGCAAGCCCCAAAAGGGGTTCCCAAATGAAATTTCTCTCACTAAACTGCATGGGTTTGGAAAGTACCTAGAAAAAACTTTCCCTCAAGAGGATTCTCTTGGTTCACAAACCAAATGTAATAATCCTTCAAGAAACATTAGGGATAGAACCTGAGGTCACAAACCTATTATCATCTCTCTCAAAAAAAATTTCCTTTATAGCTTAGAGTGCAAGAGGACACTCGGGTGGACTAACAATTGAATGAAATCAGTCTTCGATAAAAAGTATGAATTCTTGGGGAGTCTCATTTTGTATCAAGATCTAGGTGAGCTAGGAAGAATAATATTTATCCTCAAATATCCTATATATATATGATCATTAAACCAATAGAGTATCTTTCTGGGATGCCGCACAAGAATCAAAATGTCATTTTTGGAGGAGAATTCAATTTTACTTTAGGAACTCAAGAAATACGAGATCCAATGGAAAGGGTGGACCTGATGGAAAATTAATTTGTCCATTTTCTACAAGCCACCCAAATAGTCTATATTGATCCCATCAATATAAATCCCACTTGGAACAATCAAAGAACTGGGGAAAATAGAATTACGAAAACACTAGATAGGTTCTTACTGGAAGAAATTTTTACTGGGAAAGGACTTGATGTTAAAACAATGGGTTGAATCTAGAGGTGACTCTGATCATTTACCTATTTTTGCTAAAATCTTGAGGAACCCTGCAAATCTAGCTAGTCCTTTCAAATTTTGCAAAGCCTCGCTAAAAAAGGAAGAAGTAACTAGGCTGATATAAACAAACTCGATTGCATTTGTAGATGACAAGGAAAACCATGCTCCTCCTCACTTTTCTCAAAATCTCTCCCATATAAAAAAAAACTACTCAAAGATTTGGCTAAGTCTAAAAAGGAATCAGATGATCAGGCCCTTATTTAAATTGAGGAAGCATTAGCTTAAATTCAAAACTATAAGGGAGGTGGTTTTATCACACATAATGATAAATAAAAGTTGATTGGTCTTGATTCAAACATAAATAAGATCCTAAAATAAAGGGAAGCAGTTTGGAGGTTAGAAAGTAGATCCATCGGGTTGGCTAGTTAGGATCATAATACAAAATTATTTAAAGCCTTCACAAAAGGAAGGAAAATGAAGAACACCATTTTGGAACTAAAGAAATCAAGTAATTAGCGGTGTTCCTCCTCTAAATACCTGGTCGAGATCGGTAAAACATATTTTGAAACCCTATTCAATGGTGAGAATCGGGCTATGATTGCAGAGGTCATTGAAATCTCACAATTGTTTCTTTGGTTAATTTGTAAAGAAGATAATATAGACCTAATGGAGGAGGTATTAAGGGAGGAATTGAAGGAAACCCTTCACAATTTTTCATAAGGATAAAATTCCTAGCCGAGATGGCTGAACCATCGAAATTTTCCTAGTTTTCTATGATACAATCGAGTCTGGTCTCCTCCATCTGATTGAATAAAATCAAGTAAATGGCCACTTACACTCTCCCCTCAACTCGAATTTCTTATCCCTCATTCCAAAAATAGAAAATACATGTTTTTTGGAATATTTAAGGATGATCTCCCTATGTAACATCACCTAAAAAGTGGTTGAAAAAATCATTGCTCAAATATTCAAGAAAGTTCTCTAAAAAATTATCTCTCTAGAACAGTTCAGGTTTCTTAAGAACAAACAAATTCATGATGCCATTGGTGCAACTCAAGAAGGGATACACAGCTTAAAACTTGGGAAGATAAATGGATCAATTCTTAAGATGAATCTCTTGAAGGACTCGATAGGGTAAGATGGATTTAACTAATAATTCTCCTCACACATCTAGTTTTTAATTACTCTTTCATCAAGTGGATTTCCTTTTGCATCACTTTGGACTCCTTTGTTGTGCTCATTAATGGATCATTCTCCCATTTATTTCTTTCAGAGAGGGGTCTTCATCAAGGGTTCCCACATTCCCCTTTTCTTTTCTTACTTGTAGTTGAAGGTCTTAGCAAAGCATTATTAGATGCAAAAAGAAGAGGGTTGTTTTAAGGGATCAAAATATCAAATAAGTTAAACATCACCCATCTATTGTTCATGGATGATATACTCATATTCTGCAATGGATTGATTAGAGAAACACAAAATTTATATGAAATACTTCCCCTCTTTTGCAAAGCCACGAGACTGAAACTGAATGTGAAAAAATATAGCCTCTCCGCTTCTAATATGGAAGTAGATAAATTGAGGAGTATTTCTCCTCTTTTTCCCTTTTCTGTCACAACTCTACATGAAGGACTAAAATATCTGGGATTTAGGCTAAAACCGAACTGCTACAGAAATGAATATTGGACTTGGCTACTATCCAATTTGGAACACATGATCAATGTTTGGTGCAACCGATGTCTCTCCCAATATGGAAGACTAGTGTTAGTCAAATTGGTCCTTGAAGTTATTCATTTCTATTGGATGGCCATAGCCTGGATCCATAAATTTGTTTTACAAAAGTATGAGAAAATATGTTCAATATTTCTATGGTCTTGGAAAAAATATCATAAGGTTCTTCCCTGGGTGAAATGGGATTAAATTTCCAAACCCAAATATCTTGGGGGATGGGGTCTAAAAAACATTAAGAATTTTGGAAAATATCTAGCAACAAACGCAGGATGGTGGCTAATCTTTACAGCCATCCTTTGGACCGAGGTTGTTTATCATAAACATATTTCCCCCATTTCTCTTTGGGTCTTGATAAGAAATGAATATTTTACTGCTCCTCCCTCGAGGACAATTATCTGGAAATCCATATATAACGCCTTTCCCCTAATTCAAAGTTGGATGGCCTAGAAATTTTGGAATGGTTCTAAGGTGCATATTGGAGCATACCCCTAGCATACAATTCATCTTTAACACATTCTTCCCCAACATCTCATCCTTCTTTTAAACCAAAAATGTTATTTCCACCTCAATTAGATTATCGATCTAGCTTCCACTAACATCTGGAATCAAGGGTGGAAGGGGTATAGAGAGTTGGAATTTATAGCTCAGTGGAACACAGAATGGAATAAGTTCATTACAACTCTTTGAACTTCTCATATTAGGCTCATTGATTCACAGGATGGACGTATTTGGTAATTTGCTGCTCACGGAAGCTAAACTCCCAAAATGAGTTACCAACATTTAATCTCCACCACTTTCCAAGGTGACCCTTTGTGGTGTGAAAAAGTAATTTGGAAGATAAATTGTCCTTTGAAATCAAGGTCGTTCATGTGGTCTTCCCTAGAAAATAAAATCCCAAATTGGGATAGAATGAAGAAGTGGTTCTTGGAAGGACCAAGCTGGTGTCCCCTTTGCAAAAATAAGGAGAAAAACAGTAGACAATTGTTCATCACATGGGTATGGTTTCATTCGCAATAATTTCTTAAAACAAGGATGGTTTGGCAATGAAAATCCCTTGAAGATACCGGGAAATCCTGGTCCACTTCAAAAAACCTTTCCCATCTCAAATCCCTTTGTATCATACATATCTAGGGCATCTCATTTGCTAAAAAATACAGTTTTTTTGAAGGAAAAGGTCTCCTCAACTAAGTTCATTGCAAAACATGGTTTAGACATTTTGTCTTTCTTCCTGCAAACCAAAGACTCCCCAATGGTCTTTGTTATCTCATAAGAATTCATTGTCTACTTCTTTCCTTGCTATTTTTTTTATGGTTCCACTAAAGATTGTTCCTGTGGAGGAGGAGCTACCCTATTTCTATGTCATAATCATCACTTCCAATATCTTATGGGTTTAGGGGAAGGAACAAACAACTTTTCTGAACACCTTGCGCTAAAAATCGTTCTATTTTTTTCTTTAAAAAAAAATTGACTACAAATCTTTGGTAACTCTTTAGTGGTGATCATCTATGGGAATAGAATTCAAAGATGCAGAAATATATCCATGTCACCATTTTTTGAAGAAATATGGAGAATCATGGAAAATTGTGACTCCATTATTTGTTGACATGTGTACAGGGAAAGGAATGCAGAAGTTGAAGAACTCTCAAAATAAGAAATCTTTATGGATCAGGGGACCTCAAACATTTTGGAGACTAAAGAGGTAGAGGTCTACAAATTCTATCACATGCCTTTTGTAGAACAACAACAGACAAATAATTATCTATAAAGCACAAAATTTTGTCAATTTTACTTGATCGACACAATTTTAGGCGTTTTATCAGATGATAGTCTGACATCTCTCTGGATCAAGACAACTTTTTTTTATCAAACTATAATATTTATATTATACATACTCTCTAGAAAAAAATGTCTTAGATTCATTTCTTTCTATGGTTGATAAGAATATCACCAATATTTATATGACAAATGTACACATACATACATTACATCAGATGTAAATGTTCTGCGATTAATAAAATCTTCTGTCTTTTTTTCTCCGAAAAAGAAAAGTAATGCTACAATGATTCACCAACAAAGTTACTAAAAATTAATCTAACCATGCTAACTTATCCATCAATTAACCAATCTCAGTAATTTACTCATGAATTTGGGTATGCATGACCAACAGAAACATCTTAAGCGTCAGTACTAATAATAAACTTTAATTCCTTAATGCATCATTATTATATGCTCGTAAACAACATACAAAAACTAGCATAATCAATGCATAATTTCTCATTCATAATCATTCATACAAATGTAACAAGAATTAATTACATAAACATAATGAATAATCAAGCATATAGTCATATTTATTTTTATCAATGAAGAACACCATCCAATCTGTCATTGGTCCCATCCATCTCCATCAATACTTAAACTGCCTAATCAACACTACTTCCATATCCTAACCTCACCATCTCATCCTCTACTGGAATATATTGTGAAATCAACTACACTGATATAACCATATATAGAACCCATAAGTAAAAGTTTCCAGTCCTACAAATTGACCAAGCTTACCTGGAAAGAACCCACTAGTAGTCATGACACGTCTAGGGGAGTGTGCTCAGCACAACCCTGCCTCCACTCCAGGTTTCGGGGGATAAGCTATGGGAAATTCCTCCACCCTGTTAATAGCACTAGGTCCAACACCCTACATAAACTCTACTTTACCATCAATAATCTAAGGGGTCATGTCATTGAAGAACCACTTTGGTCAAGGCATAGTTCCTATCAAAACTCTCACTCACCCGCAATTCATAGAGATATTGATATTCAAAATTAAACAACATAAAAATTGATATAACATCATGATCCTCCTAATGTCCAAGACATCTCATGCTCCTTGGAACTATAAGAATCTAGCTATCTCATGGCCAATCACATGTGGGTTAGTCCACCAGTCACATAAATCTCATGTATAAATATACCCAATTCTTTCAAGTGTTAATCCATGTCACTAAAACAACATTTAATATAATCATGAAGTATCTTTGATACATATATTGTACTTGTTCTATATGAGAGTACACCTCAATTGAAATTCACATATCAATATTACATATTCAATTCCATGTTCAAATGACATAACATATTCATCAACATTGATTAAACAAAAATCGTAAGTTCCATTTACTATCCACATATCTAGGGATTCCATATGTTCGTAAAATAATAGTCTTAAAGAATGTAACTGATTTAATAGATAATAAGCAATTAAAATGTTGAGTTAATTTGTATTAGATTTTAAATACCAAATTTCAAAATATGGGGCATTACATACAACCACCCTTTAAGACACTTCATCCCAAAGTTATGGTCATCACAATCTTGAGGGAAATTTTTGATGGGATATATTTATCCCTTCCCACTAGAAGACCTTATCCTTAGTAGTCCCATCGTACTTTCACATTATCATGATGTCATTTCTATATATGTTTACTTATTTTCTTAGATGGAATGCGTGTCATTTACATATTACATATTTTGTATGCAATTGGTTGTGAGCTTCCTTGGCTAGCCATGCACTGGTGGCCCTCCTTCTAGCAGCAAAAACTATTGAGGCCTGGAAAATCGCAAGTAACAATAGTTAGGGATTCTCCCCAATAAACGTTCCCAACTAGCCCATTACTGTTTGGTATGGGGAATCTGTCTAGTTTATGGTTTGGATACCGTAGGTCAAGTAACAAATTAAAAGGTTTTGCCAATTACGGCCCGATCCACTTTGTATATTTTTAGTTTTTTGTGTCTAATTTATGATGTGCAAGTTCCAATCTAAAAATGAAAATTGATAGAGACAACGAGGAGTGTCACAATGTGATGTGCAGGTTCTTACCTCTCATCTTACCTCTCTCGCATGTAAATCACAAACAACCAGAAAATAACTACAACTAACTAACCTATCCCTAGGGAGAAAAATTATCAGTTATCAATGAGTAATGCATTTCTGTGCTTGTATTAAGAAAAATTAGAGATAAATGTTATTTATTTCAGAACACATGAACATTAAAATAAATATGAACAACAAGATAGCTTATTGTTTATGATGACCTCCATTACTCATAGTGGAAATTTCATAGAATAAACTAGAAGAAATTCATAACATGAATAGAAATTCAATGAGTTAGAATGATCTCACAATTAATGTACATAAGCTGAAAACGAAATAGATCACATTCAACTAATCCATAGCAAAGCATTTGAAACATTCCACCAAACTTTCTCCATCAGAAACTTGTAATTATTTATTGCAAAAGGAAGTAGTTCTTCTTACAATATACCTCAAAAATTGCTTGGGAAAGAAGTTTCCTCTACATCTAAACTCTCCTATATTTATATGAAAAGCAAAACCTTTGGGATGCCTCTTGATGACTTTTGGGATTCCCCAATCTTTCAGTTCCAAAATTTGTCTTGTAGTACGTGCTCATAATTTATATAATATATTACATTTTAAATTAAAATTTTATAGATAACTTTATGAAGAGGGGTCCGCTTGGTCATTGATGAAATTTTTCCATGCGTGGGCCTCCACTGCTATAATTTCAAAATCAGAAGGTTTAAGAAAATGGATATTTATCTCATATTTGGTAGCCTGGTTCTTGAACCTTTCTATCCTTGCTGGACTCAAATGCAACTGATCTTTTAATAGGTGAATACTCACAACTACATGCGCCACTGCATTCTTTAAAATTTGATCATCTAGATCCTTTATCTGCTAGATCTCCTTCAACAACGAGAGCCTTCTTCTTTTGTTTTTTAGACATATCGCTTTTGTAGCCATTGCCCTATCATGAACATAACACGTTCTTAGACCATTTATATTTTACTAAGTGAAACAATAATAACAAAAAAAATGTATCAATCTATTTACCTCTTCCATATGCATTCTGAAAATGAAATATACACAGTATTAATGCATGAAAATAAACATGACACGGCAAAAAAAAATCCTGTAAGTTGTGCTTAAAACCCTCTAAGTCCATTGTCTGTAACAAAAATCACAACCCTGATATCAAAGATTCTTCATCTTAATCCGGGTCGCATTTGAACTAACTCGCCCTCCTCCGATAAAAGCATGAACCACATTGTCGCTACTGCTAATATCCAAAACAGTAGACTCTATATTGTGCTCCTCATCATGGAAAACCCTAACTGGACCAAAACATTGATAACCTCCACTGTCTCACAAAAATAGGGTAAACACATAAAAACAACAAGGAATGGAGAAAAAATGCGGGTTATGTACCTTTGGTGAAAAAGAGTCGGCGGGAAAACCCTGTCGGTAGTTGAAAACACTAAGCACCATGAGGGTAGTACAATTGACATCTGCAACGGCCGACTCACAAACAACTATGGATCCGTGACAGCATAAAACCCATCGACGATTAGAATCTCTAAAAGCTAAAGGTTGGCAGTCAAAAATTCTAATTGTCAGAAGGATAGTTCAAGTTACAACCACAATGGCGGACAGCAAACAAGCTACGGGTCTCGTGTGACTCTAAACCTTTTGGCATCGAAAACTCTAAATGCTAAGGATCAGTGATTGAAAACTCAATGCTTTCGTAGTGTCAGCAATTCAAACCTAAATATTTCTACATTGTCAGTGATGCCAAGCACTATCATCACGATGATTGTGTATCGACGATCAGAACCATTAACCACTACAGCATCGACAATCAGAAACACTATCTTTTAAGCTTCTTATCAATTTCCTTTCAAAATTTCGGTGGCATAAAGGACAAGCCCTCTGAGCCAATCTCAAAACTCATTCTGATTGCGATAAAATCAAGGTCACCGACAGTAAAAATAAAAGTTTTGAGAAATAAAACAAAAAGGAGATAAAAGCATGGCTCGGTGAGAGACAAAACTTTCCATCCGGACGTTCACTTTTTGCCTCTCGAAATGTTGGTGACATAAAGGAATAATGCCCTGGCTCATTCTTCAATAGAGTACTGACAGTGACAAAAAAACAATCAAAATGTTAAGTGCTTAAAATAAAGTGAAGGACTCTTCGGCTTGGCAATGGAAATACTAGCTCATTCAAATCCGGAAACAAAGGAAAAATAGTTGACCCCACTTCTGACTTGAAAAGATCAAAATTCATAGCAGAGGAATGACATATTTCAGGAAACCAAACAATCCCAAGGTAGATAAAATTAAAAGGAGGATCCAAAATTTTAAAAAATTTGGGAAAAATGGTTGCAGCTGCAATAGTTTGCTATTCGAATTGGTCAAAAAGCAAGCTTACTAAAACAAGCAAATCCCCCATAGGTGGAAAAAGGACTTTCCAAATCCATGAAGATCCTCATGAATTAGATAAATAAAATGGGAAAGATAATAGGTGGTGAAAATACAACTCATTCATGCTTTTGTATGTATAAAAGGAAGGAGGATGATGTGGTCATAAAGCAAGGGAAGTTCCCCTTGGCTAGGTTTTCCTTTATGCTTTAAAACTGGAATAAAGAAAGGTAGCTTTCAGAAAAAGAAGATATGTGCTTTAAGGAACTGGGAATAAACAAGACATGCTAAATATGTTTCTAGGATGAATCCAAAGCACTACATGACCTAATTTATCAAGTATTGACATCTAGGAACATGTAGAAGTCAACTAGCATAAAGAGGGAATCTAGGATTCTAAGAATAAGACAAAAATGATTTAATTAATGTCAAATATGGGTAACTATGGGTTGATTATTATAAAACCCCCCCTTAATCCTAAATTTATGAGTAAATATCATAAAATTATAGGGATTAGTAACAAGGATTAGTCACCCTTTTACATACTGCATGTCCATACAACCAAGGAAAAAGGGAAAAACCCAGTGGGAAAATCCTCCCTTAGACATGGACAGGAAAACAAAATTTTGGAAATATTGTCATCAATCATTCTTCACCACATGATAAGAAATCCCTAGCAGTGAGTTGATATTACTGAAGGTCTTCTCACAGAATACTTTGGTGAAGATGTCTGCTACTTGTTCTGAAGATGCGTAGTAGTGTAGAGAAATGGTACCATCATACACAAGCTCCCATATATAGTCCATATGGATCTCAATTTACTGGTTTCTTTGTATTTGAACTGGATTAGTGGAGATTCAAATGGTGCTTTGATTATCAAAATAGATGACTGTTGAAAAATCTGATTCAAAACCACATTCTCCAGGTATCCCCTACAACCATAAACATTGAGTAGCTGCATTTACAACTCCTCTATACTCTGCCTTTGTAGATGAGAGTGATATGGCACTCTGCTTCTTACTTGACCAGCTGATTGGTCCTTCTAGAAGAATAAACACATATCCTAAGGTATAGTTTTGATCTGTGTTTTCACCTGCCAAATCACTATCAGTAAATCAAACTAGCTCTATGTCATATTCTGCTTTGTAGAAAATCCAATGAGTCCTTGTTCCTTGAACAAAGTTTAGGATCCTCTTGGATGCTCTCCAGTGGATCTCATGAGGCTTATCCATGTATCTTGAAGCCACACAAACCACATAATATAATTCAGGTCGACTATGTGTAAGATAAAGTAAACACCCAATCAGCTTCCTATACAGTGTATTATTTACCATATGAGAAGAAACTACTTCTTCAAGCTTAACGCCTAAAAGAATCGAGTCTTTCTTGGATTGCAATATTTCACGCTAAACTTGGTGAGAAAATATGAAGCATGATTTGACTACTGAACCTTGATTCCATGTTGGGATTGAGCAATTTCGAGACCCAATAACTGGCTCAACAATCCCAAAATGTGTCATAGAAAAGACATAGTTCATTGCATCCTTCAAGGATGAAATCCCTTTCTTTGAAATTCCTGTATTCAGTAGTTCATAAACATAGAGAACAATAATAATTAAATAACCATGAATCAGCTTCAAATAGACACTAGGATCATACTTGAATCAAACAAAACTCAGTGACAGCAAAAATCCATCAATCTTGGCATACCAAGCCCTGGGGGCTTTCTTGAGCTCATACAATGATTTCTTTAACCTACACACTAAATATGGATTAGACACAAAACCTTGTAGTTGTTCCATATAAATATTTTCATTTATATTTCCATTCATAAAGGCACACTTTACATCCATGTGATGTACCACCCACTGCTTCGGAGCTGCAATGGCTAGAGAAAACCTTTTGGAGTCCATCTTTGCCACTGGTGCAAAGGTCTCATTGTAGTAAATACCATGTTCTTGAGAGTAGCCCTTGGATACCAATATTGCCTTATATTTCAAATTTGAACCAGCAACATAAAAATTAGTTTTAAAGAGCCACTTATACTTCACTAGCTTTCTCCCTTGGGGGAGATCAACTAGTTCCCATGTGTTGTTCTTTTGGAGCGAGATGAATTATTATTTCATCAATGTTTTCCATATTGGACCATGTGCTACACATTCATATGTTTTTGTATTAGAATATATCATCAAATATCACTTCTCAACAAAGAGTGGATCTTTCACACAAAGGGCACTCTCAAATTGAGATCTAGTCCTCCTAGTGTCATTAGGATTTCCAGCTAGTTCCACAGTAGAATGAATGGTACTTGCTTCCCACTTTGGTATTATAGAGATGTTATGAGATGTAATTAATTCATCATTATCATACATATCATAATAATCAAACTCATTAGTCTCTTCACTTACAATCAATAGTTGTGGTGGTGAAGAGGACTCTCCAACTTCAACTGCTGCTAAAGGCTCTTCTTTGAAATGAACACGTATTTCAATGAAATATTTGTTAGTGCTCAATTTTATCATATTGTACCCTTTTTAATATTCATAATACCCAACAAATAGGCACTCTTGACTTCGGGGTTGCAAATCTTTCCTCTTTTCAGTTGGAATTCTAGCTCGAGCCTTTGAGCGAAAAATCTTGAAATGGGTCACATATGGCTTGCACCCACTCAAAGCCTTGAAAGGAGTCATACCATCAAGATGCTTATGTGGAACCCTATATTTGATATAAGATGCATATTTTATATATTTGGCCCAAAAATTTGGGGGCAAATGTTTAGCCTCTATCATGCAAGTTGCCATCTCCTTCAGTTATTTGTTCTTTCTCTCAGCAACACCATTTTGATGTGGTGTGTAAGGAATAGAATCCTGCATCTAGATACCTACATATTTGCAATATTGGATGAAATCATATTTGACATACTCACCACCATTTTCAAATATGAGGATCTTGAGTTTCCTCCCATACTGGTTTTCAACAAAGGATCTAAAGACTTTGAAGAGGTAAAAAACTTCACGCTTATGCTTTAGGAAGTGAACCCAACAATACCTGGAAAAGTCATCTATGAAGGTGAGTGCATATTTGTATTGAATCATGGACATATGAGGGAATGGACCAGAAATGTAACTTTGGATCAACTCAATAGGTGCAGAGGTTCTCTCATGACTAGATCTCTCGTAGTTGTGCTCTCGGTATTTTCCTAGGATACAACCTTGACAAACTCCCTTAGAAAACATGATCTTTGGTAACCCTATGACCATGTATTTGTCACTCAAGTCAGAAAGATACTTTTAGTTAATATGGATAAATATTTCATGCCAAATCTTGCTTGCTTCATTAGCATGAGAAATAATATCAGAGGGGTTTGAGTAGGGTAGAAAATGGGAAAACTTGTATACCTTCGAAATGTGATAAACAACACCTTTTGCTATGACTTTACCATTCGAAATATCGGTTATTTCAACTTCATTAGGGGATAATATGACTTTATTTAGAGACCTAGTGTGAATCATCTGATACAATGAGAATAGATTAGACACAAGACTTGGAAGATACAACACATTATTGAAATTACCATGGTCAAAATCAATCCTACCCTTTCCCATACTGTTAGTCAGAGAGTTATCTTCCAAAACTATTGGTGGACCTTTCGACATGTCAAGAGAAGAAAAGATCTCTTTTTTTGAAACCATATTTCTGGAAGATCCAGGATCAATGATGAAGTTAGGTGAGCTTGAGGTGCCAGCAACCAAGGCCTGTTCTCTCTCCTTGTCTTCTAAATTTGATCCTCCTTCCCTCTTCTTTGAGCAATCAGGGAGATGTTGTTCTTCTCCAGGAGTTGGGTGAACATGTCTATATGCATTCTTATACAAGATCTCTAAGGATGATATCCCTTAGTGCAGTATGTGCACTTGCTCATTTTTCCTTTGTTCTTGTTCTTCTGGGGGTTCTTCTTGGAGCCTGAGGAGTCCTCTTGAGACTTTTTATCTTTTTATATTTTTTCTTTATTTTTGAATCTTTTTCTTCCTTTCATACACCTGGGGGGAGCATGGTAGAAATCTTCAAGCCACTCAGTGTGTCCTTGGGGACAAGTCTCGAGTCAAGGCTGTCACCTTGTTCTTGACTCCTCTGTTTAGGATCAACTCCCAATGAAGCCAAAGGGGGTAGACCTTATTAAGTTACTGAGGAAAAATTATTTAGTATGGTGATGTTAAACTGAATGAGTTACTTAGGAGTTTGAAATTTAACCATAAACAACCATAGATGACAAGATAAAAAATGAGCGCATGAAAGCACAATGCTGAGACACAATATATATATATATATATATATATATATATATATATATATATATAGAAAGAAAGAAAATAGCGATTTCCTTAAAATGGAGACATAAAATAATCTATTTACTTCCATGTGCTTGCAGTGAATGTTTTGCAATTTCCTTTTGGTATGTTTTAAATTAATGTGAAATATGAGTTGATTAAAATTAGGTGAGGGGGGAACTTCAGATATACCCGAGGGTACTTGGAGTATGTCCAAAACTAAACCTTCACGGATATCCACAAGGAATATGTGGGATGAATGGATTCTCTAAGAATATTTTTCATAATGCACCCAAATGTGTAAAAGAGATCGGTTCCTCGAGGTCACTTTTCAGGAGTTCCTACTTCCTTTGGGTATTTTTCCACTGCTTACTGTTTGATCGAGGCGTTGGATTTTTTCATGATGGTGGTTAATTGGGCAAGGTTAAGACTAATTAAAATAGTCACTCATGTTTCTTTTGATGCATATTGACTGATTGGATGAGCCACATCCAAGTGCAGAGCATACACACTGGAGTCTTGTCAATTTTAGTGAGTTTTAAAGGATGGGTTTTCTTAGAAAGAAAAACCCTTCAGGAACCTCTTTCAATCCAAGTGGACCTCAATCAGGGAATCAAGGAGGGGTTTTATTTTAGAACAATTACTTACAGAAATTAATGATAAGAAGAAAGCAAAAACAAATCACAAGTTTTCTAATTATTCCTACCACGCATCTCTTTCCCCTTGCAGGTCAATCGAGAAGTCGTGGGGTAAGTATTCAAGTTACTTTGATACTGTAATATGAAACATATGATAAATTAATCAAATCATTTTATTCTACATGAATGAAACTAATCTAAAGAAAATAGAAATAAGACAATGCGAAAAATGACAAAAAGGCGCGAATCCCGCTAGGGCAGATGGGGAATGGGCTCGAAAGAGCCTATTTGAAGAATTTTTTTATTATATACTATTAAAATATCAGTAAAATTATCTGAATCCTCTTGGTTCTTATATAGTATGAAACCAATATCTTACAACTTTCCCAAAATTTAAAAATGCAGCCAAAGGGGAGCCCCCTGGGGAGATTTGAACGATCCCAAAGCCACTTTCGAACAACATCGTCTCTTATTTCTGTTATTTCTGATAAAATACATATATAATGTTAGAATTAAATATTCCCAAAATCACTTTGGAATTACATTTGGGTCAGCCTACTTTAAACCAAACAAAACTAAGTTAAAACTAGCTAGAACGGTGAAGAAAGGAACCAAGGAAAGCAAGCTTTCCTTGGGATATTTGATTTCTATTTGGGAAGCCAATGAAATATGCAGTGATTGCTATATTTAATCTTTTTAAAAAAGAAACAGAAATCTAATGCATGCAACCTATGTATTCTCTTTAAATTTCCATGCAAAACAGACGATTTCCCTAAACTACATCTAGAATGCTTAATGAAACTTTTTAGTAATGAGATCTAGATTATGAGCCTTGAAACAATAGATCTATGTAATTTTTACTTTGATATGAAATATCTAAGTGATAAAAAATCTTGTAACCAAAGTAACGAGGTAATATTTGGATTTTTATAAGGAAGAAGAGAGAGAAAGAGTGTTGGAAGTATTGAAAATCAACCGTGGAGCTTTCCGGTGGGATGTCAAGGGACTATGCCTTTGAGGAGAATTTTGGAGAATGTGAAGAATCAAACTAGATCAGTACCCTCTCCAAGAAAGGAACCTGCAACTTAATCCAAAGTGTCCAAAATGCTTGTGAGATCCGGTTAATACATAAACAGAGATTTCAAAATAGCATGCATATAAACTTGTAAAACATGTTGAATCTAGATCTCTAAACATGCATCAAAAGGAAAGAGATGGCCAATAAAATTATTAACAAACTCCTTTCCTATCAAGATCATAATAAACTTATTATCAATCTTTAGCAATGAATCCACAAAAAATCGACAAATTATGAACATAGATACAGGTTACCTCAGTAAAACATGGCAATGCTCATCCACACACAGAATAACATGACACCGTATTGCATCCAAAGATTCTATTTATTTCAAATGAACAATAACAACTGTACAATAGAAACAACACCTCAATCCCCGTTCTAACTAGCTTGGAAGAGGAAAACTGAGCTTTATTTATAACAATAACATGAGATCTATCCCAGGGGGGCACAATTCCCAAGGAGAGAGAGACTGCAGCTACATGTGGAGTGAAACTGAGCATGATCTAAGTCTATATGTGTCTGATATGAGTCTCACTAAGTATATCTTTCAATCAAAGAGCTGATATGCTTGACACCTCAACCTGGTAACTGAATCATCCACCAAAACTCATCCAGATGAGACCACACATGTACTCACTATTCAGCCCAAATCACCTCCTTGTGTTAAGGGATGGTTAGATCCAGTCAATCCCAAGCCGCTGAGACTGATTTCATTCAAATCAAAGCAAAACCCAATGATTTAGGATTTTGAATTTTCTCCACTATTTAATCAATTTATTAATTAAAATAATCAATATTTGATTTTTAGGGATTTTTGACCTGAGTGATGGACAAATCACTCAAAACTTAGAAAAAGTGGGTTTATGGGTTTACATGTTATTCTTATCTTGAAAATGAGCACCCCCATGACTGAAACTGATTTTCGAGCCCACTTTTATTACAAAACCAATTTTTCCAATTAGACTATTAAAAGATGGCCTAAGTTTTGTGTAAAAATTAAAATTAAAAAAAATTAAAAAATTAAAAAAAATTAAAACCTAGGGGGACTTGACATGTTCGTGTGACTTGAACATGATTCCTAGCATGTTTATACATTGACACATAGACTTTAGTAACCTCAGTAGGCCTAAATGCCAAGCTGACCACCCCAACTTTGGAGGTATTGAGTGAAAAACTTAGAAATTATAAGTCATTTATTCAACAACCAATAATAACCAAGGGAGGAAACACCCTAGGCTGATTGAATTGACAAATAAATTCTAAGAGACCGAGTCTTTTATAGACACTATCATGATAGAACATTTTATTACAACTCCCCTATGGGGTATGAACATGTGATATAGTACAATAAGCACTTCCGAAGGTCTTCTGAAGTCCGAACAAATCATATTCGTCCAATTCACCAAGATGACTTGATAAAAAACCACTAAGTACAACTTAAGTGGTAACAGAATCCACCTTTGAATCTCCAGCAACCAAATCTTGTTCTTTGGAAGGTTTGATGGTGCCCATCATCACCAATTTATCTTTCTCTTGAGTGAGAGATTCCATGAAATCAACAAGATTAGGCATATTCCAAGTTTGAGCTGTCAATTTAATGGCATAGAAGGTCGAAACAAACACTGAATAATTAGGAGCAATATTTGAGAGAATGGTAAAAAATAGTTGCTCTTCCTTCTTTTCAATCCCGCATTGTTTTGACTACAAATCAAGGGCCTTATACTTGGTAAAATAGAGTTGCAATGATTTGAAGCTACTGGGATTCAAGGAGATCAATTCATTCTTGATTTGATGTCCTCTCATCTCATTTGTACTTCCAAAAATATCTTCAATATTCCCCCACACCTCATTAGGATATGTCAATGAATGAATATTAAAGAGGAGGTCTCTTGAAATACTTGGAGACGAAAGACCATAGGCCTCATCCCTCCTATTGTTCCATTTTATTTTATCTACAGCTCCATTGGGATCTACCTTAGTAGCCATGGTAACCCTATAGATACCTTTCTCTCTCAATAATATCTCCATCTCAGCTTCTGTTCTCTTCAGTCAACAGAATGTGCTCCTAGTCAGTGATGTCGAACCTACAATAAAAACTTGGAAGGATACAAATTGATCTATAAAGGCTATGATACCATGTGGAAATTTAACCCAAGAGATAGATCAATTACACTCACATTTATAATCAAACATGCAAAATTCACACAAAAGGAAACTGAAATTTGAGCATAACTTAATCCTATATTGAATAAGTGTACATTATCCAACCATATGAAGTAATAGGCTGCTCAAATATATAATTACATGAGATATTTGAAAGCATTAGGTTTCTATTCGAATTGGTCAAAAAGCAGGATTACTAAAACAAGTGAAATCCCCCATAGGTGCAAAAAGGACTTTCCAAATCTATGAAGATCCTCATGAATTAGATAAATCAAGTGGGAAAGCTAATAAGTGGTGGAAATACAAATCATTAATGATTTTGTATGGAGGAAATGAAAAAATATTACATGGTCAAAAAAAAGGAAAGTTCCCCTAGACTAGCTTTTCCTTTATGTCTTAAAATTGGAGTAAAGCAAGGCGGCTTTCAGAAAAAGCAGATATGCACTTTAAGGAACCAAGACTAAATTAGCAATGCTAAATATGTTTCCAAGATCATTCAAAAGTGATCCATGACCTATTTTAGGAAGTATTGACTTCTAGGAACATGTAGAAGTCAACTACCATAGAGAGGGAATATAGTATTCTAGGAATAAGACAAAAATGGTTTAATTAATGTCAAATATGGGTAACTATGGGTTGATTATTCTAACAGTTTATATGGGTTTGTGCAAACCATTCTTGCAGCTGTGTCTCCCCCTTTCCAATACCAAGTCTCCCAGTCTTTCCTCATAACTTCCAAATTTTTTTTGAGGTGGCATAGAGCTTGGAATCTCCAATCCAAATATAATTGAATCCTCTCATGATCATTCAAACAACATGAATGCCTGAGGCGAGTGTACAAGAGCACTAGGAATGGGACTCAATGATAGTGCTATGGTGGAGTTGATATTAGGGAATTGGATGTGTTTGCTATCCATAATTCATGGAATTGAGCGATCCTAGAGAAAGGATGGAACCTTTGTTTGTAGCTTCATCTACTTCTACATTCAAGTTCCTTAGAATGTGAAATATCCTAAATGAACCAAAGTTGGGGAAAAGTAGAAAAATCCTTTCAAAATATGAATCTAATTTAACATTTCTACAGATGTTCCCATGAATTATAGAGTCAATAAGAACTATTAATTTGTCACAGTGGTCTAGGAATTGAAAACACAATCTCACAAAGAACATAGACAGATAATCATAAAATTGGCAAAATGGTTCTACAATGGAAGTAGCAGCTTTGTATAATCAAATGAATAATGAATTATACAATATAATGTTCATGATGGAAGCATGAATGCCAAGACAATTTGAATTCCCAAGGAGGTCATTTGAATTGAACGAGTGAGTCTAGCTTAACTGAATGTAAACGATAGTCAACACTCAAGTTAACCACTGATCAAAACTCTAATTGAATCAACTGAGCCCTAACTGAAGTCAGAGTGCAATAAATGAATGAGTCTAACTGAAAGTAGCTCAAACACATGTCACTGGAATCCAACCAACAAGTGGTAGTGCATCAATGACTCAAATGAACCGATATGAGGCTAACTGAAGTGTAACTCACCATCAAAAGTGGTTGGAGGTGCCCTTGTTGACTCCAGTTCATTAAATAATCAATTTAAAGAAGGAACATGCCTTTAGTGCTCTTCTTAGCCGATTGTAACCATCAGTTAGCAATATGGGTCATTTATGACACTCAGATCACCCCTGGAGTGCTCCAGTTACCCTCCCTAAATGAGGGAGGCTAACTTATCCTTCTCCTTCATTCGGGGTGGCTAACTAGAGAACTCTGGGGAGGCTAACTAGAGCACTCCGAGGAGGCTAGATGGAGCACTTTGGGGGTGATTTGAGTGTCATAAATGCCCCATATTTCTAAATGATGGTTACAATCAGTTAAATAGAGAAGTGAAGCAACCTCCATTTATTAAATTTATTATTAATGATTATTTAATGAAATGGAGTCAACAGGGGCACCTCCAACCACTTCTGATGGTCAGTTACACTTTAGTTAACCTTATCGCATTTCATTGGAGTCATTGATGCACTACCACTTGTTGGTTGGCTTGCAGTGACATGTGTCTGAGCTACTTTCAGTTAGACTCACTCATTTATTACACTGTGACTTCAGTTAGGGCTCAATTGAGTGAATTAGGGTTTTGATCAGTGGTTAACTTGAGTGTTGACTGTGGCTTACATTCAGCTAAGCTAGACTCACTCATTCAATTCAAATGACCTCCTTGGGAATTCAAATTGTATTGGTATTCATGCTTTCGGCATGATCATTTTATTGTATTATTCATTATTCATTTGATTATACAGAGCTGCTACTTCCATTGCAGCACTATTTTGCCAATTTTATGATTATATGTCTGTATTCTTTGTGAGACTGTGTTTTTAGTTCCTATACCACTGTGAAAAGCTAATATGGTATCATAGCTCACAGAGGTACAAATATCAAATCTATCAAAAACAAGGTTTTTGACAAATCTTCCATAAAAAATTGAGCAATAACTCAAAAATCTAGCATTGCACTAGAAGCCAAGGATTACCACTTAATACCCCAAGTAAGGAATTTTTTTATCAAGATTTCTTGATTGACTATGCTGGGTGTGATGAAATCCTAAAATGTGCATGTTTTCCAACCTTATGGTTCCCCTTTTATTGTGATTTGTAGGTTTTAACAGGTACAACTTTGAATGGACTCACGAGTCCCTCTTCTCACCCCATTCACAAGCTATTCAGAATGGAAGTTGAAGATGATTGCATCTCTGAAGAGACAAGGTCTCTATCAGGTGTCTATTGGACTTGGAAAGGATTCTTATGAGAATGACTGGCTAAATGATGATGATAGATATTTTGGAGCAATATGTCTAGCCCTTTCTCCTAGCTTGCGCTACCTTATTGGTTCTGCTGAATACCCAAACGATCTCTGGACAAAATTGGATAGAACCTTTGGAAACCACAATGAGGATAATAACAGCACTTTGGAGATTACATCCAGCACCACAAGAGTTATTTACTCAAAATTCTCATCCTCTACTCTCTATAATGAAGTTGTTCAAGATGAAGATGAAGCAGAATCTTCTACATAGTCAATTTGAATTGAAGAAAGTCTCCATGCAGTGACTCCTTCTCCCGGTGCTTCGGAAGTTCATGAGATCTTTGATATCTCATATCCTCATATTTATGAAACATAAGAAGAAATTCAAATATCTTATATTGAAGAAAAATACTACTGCACTTCAATGCAAACATTCACCGGTGATTTTCCTTTGAATTCTGTGCAAAATTTACCAGTAATTGCTTCCGAAAGTGAAGAGAAATTTGATTTTTCTTCCTCTAATGTTGCTGCTGGTGTGAAAATATGTGATACCTTGGATATTTTTGAAGAAATATCATATTACCATAGTGATCCATTCGCTCCCCATGATCTATATCTTCTCTCAAATTCCTGCAGGATTGCATGCACCAAAATTCAAAATTTTAAAGAAGAAGAAAGCTGTGCATCCACTGTCTCGGTTAACCATTTATTTGAATTTGATATTAACATTATTGGATCTGATATGATATTATTTATACTCAATATTATATTTATTGGTTTAATATATCAAATTCATAATCTTTCAATACTAGTTGTAGCTATTCTCATCAACAGTGTGAGGAAACAAGTACCGCAAGTCTCCTACAAAACTGCTGCTGGGGATTTGATTTCATTTCAAAATTTTTGATCTGTTGTGAAATTATTTAGATATGATTTAATTTTTGATCTGATATTATTTTGTTCATATCTTAAATTCCAATATCTTTCAGTCATGCTTGTATCTGCTCTCACCAATTCCAGTGTGAAAAATCAAGTACCGCACTTTCTCTTCAAAATTGCTGATGGGGATTTGGTGTTAGTTTCCTCATATGAGGTTGATGATATTTTATTATGTGATTCATTATATATTTCAAAATCTATATAATATTATGGAGCTTAATCATTCACTCTCCACAGTCCCAGGGCTTCTCTACCTTTGGTCACATGCTCATCTCCTCAACAGAACTAGTAAAGAGGAAGACATTATGCATCTGCTTGGACACTTGCTCCTAATATTTGGGGATGATTTTACCACTCATGGTTTTTTGTTCAATTCTGAAACATATCAGTTTCTTGATTGTTCCACACATGGTTTGAATCCTTAATAACCTTTGCTCTCTCTTCAGATGATTTAAACTATTCTACATGGGTCCAGTTTTCACCGTGCAACTGTTTATATTTCTGATTCAATTGAGTGCATTGTTCTTATTCCAAACTGGAAGATTTTTGTAGAAATATTCATTTATTTTTTATTCAGAGGTTCACATGCACAGTATCAGGATGCTGCTGCATAGAAGAAACAAAAATTTCTTGATTTACTAAGTTTGAGGGGGGGTATTTTTCCCATGAGGTTTTCCCTGTTTCCTTGGTTATATTAAGTAGTTACTTTATTGTACAGGGTGACCTATGGCATTTTTTCCAGGGCCCTAGCATTATTATGCACTTATGTTTTGTACTTCTCCTGACTATAGCTTAAGGGGGGGTGTTGGAGACATTTACCACCATACACACTCATTTTGGTCAATTTGGCCTAGTTAAACCACTATTCTAAGTTTTATTGACTTAATTCACATCAAAGGAGAACTATATGACATCAACATGAGCACACCCATGCCTACCTTCAGTCAAGGAGGGTAACTTATCCCTCTCCTTCATTCGAGGAGGCTAACTGGACCACTCTGGGGGTGATCCGAGTGTCATAAATGCCCCATATTTCTAACTGATGGTTACAATCAGTTCAACAGAGTAGAGAAGGCATCTCCCTTCATTAAATTTATTATTTAATGATTATTTAATGACTTGGAGTCAATAGGGGTGCCTCCAACCACTTTTGATGGTAAGTTACACTTCAGTTAACCTCACCGAGGTTCATTGGAGTCATTGATGTGCTACCACTTGTTGGTTGGATTGGAGTGACATGTGTCTAAGATACTTTCAGTTAGACTCAGTCATTTATTACACTTTGTCTTTAGTTAGGGCTCAGTTTTATTAATCGTGCATAGTGATCTAGGGACTAAACAACAGTCTCATCAAAGATTAATCAACAAATAACTCATGAAATGGTGTCAATCGAACTACAGAATGGTAGCCTCTCTATATATTCAATAAAGAATGAATGATTACAATTACAATCTCATACTACAAGCATGAATGAAGAGACAATTTGAATTCCTTAGGAGGTCTTTCGAATTTAATGAGTGAGTCTAGCTTAACTGACTGTAAGTCATAGTCTACAGTCCATTAACCACTGATCAAATCCCTAATTGACTCAACTAACCCTAACTAAAGTCACAGTGCAATAAATTACTAAGTCTCAACTGAAAGAGATCAGACACATGTCATAGCTCACCAACCCTCAAGAGGTAGCACTACACTAACTCCAATTAACCCTGATGAGGTTAATTGAAGTTGAACTACACATCAAAAGTGGTTGGAGGCACCCCTATTGACTCCAGTTCATTAAATAATGATTAAATAATATATTTAATGAGAGGAGGTGCCTTAGATGACTTATTTAACTCATTGTAACCATCAGTTAGCAATTAGGTGCATTAATATCACTCAAATCACCCTCGGAGTGCTCCAGTTAGCGTCCCCAAGTGTAGGAGAAGGCTAAGTTAACCTCCTTGATTGAAGGTAGGTGTGGTTGAGACTAGATGATGAAATTTAATGCTCCACTGATGTCAATTAATGTCAATAATACTTAGGATAGTGGTTTAACTAGGCCAATTTGACCAAAAAGAGTGTGTATGGTGGTAAATGTCTCCAACACCCCCCCTTAAGCTTTACTCAGGAGGAGTTAGAAAACAAAATGCATAAAAATGTTAGCGCCACAACAACTAAGGCCATAGGTCACCTTGTACAATGCTGAAACTGAAACAATGCTCAAAACAAGCTAAGTAAGGAAAAGAGGGAAAACCCAGTGGGAAAACACCCCCCTCAAGATGAACACTGAAAGTAGTCTGAATCACCCTGATGAACTCACCCCCAATAGTGAAAGGAGGTAAGTGAAATTCTTTTTTGAAAGGCTCTTGGTGAAGATGTTTGCAATCTACTCATGAGTCGGGTAGTATTCTAGAATGATGGTCCTATCATGCACTAGCTCCCTGATGTAGTGCATGTGGATCTCTACATGCTTGGTCCTCTTCCTGGTAATTGGATCCATGAATATATTAATATCACTTTGATTGTCACAAAAGAGGACAATCAAAAAATTACTACCAAAATCAAATTATAAAATAATGCCTTGCAACCAAACTGCATGGATACAAGCATTCACTGCCCCGCGATACTCAGCCTCTGCTGAAGATAGTGCTATGGCAGCCTTATTTTTGCTTGAAAAGAAAATGGGGCCACCACCAAACATGAATACATATCCTGAAGTAGAATTCTGATCAATAGAATCACCCGCCCAATCAGAATCTATGTATCCAACCAGCTCCAGCTTGGAGTTTGCAACATAGTGAATGTCGTAGGTCCTGGTTCCCTGAATATATTGGAGGATCCTCTTGGCTGCCTTCCAATGAATATCATGAGGTGGATGCATGTATCTTGATACAACATTCATGGAATAAAAGATATCATGCCTAGAATGTGTCAAGTACAACAAGCTACCAATCAGCTGTCGATAAATAGTGTAGTCCATGGGAGGTGTGCTTTTTCCTTCTTCAAGGCTGATCCCTAAAAGGAAAGGGAATGGTGCAGGCCTAAAATCAGCCATGTTAAATTTGAATAACAATTCTGAAATGTATTTGTACTAAGTGACCATAATCCCATCAGAATTTTCTCAATTTTGAGCCCCAAAAATTGTTTTATAAGCCCCAAATCACTCATTTCAAAGGCATTGTGGAGAGTAGTTTTGATGGCTAAAATGGAGGCAAATGTGCTACCTATGATCAGTAAGTCATCAAAATATAAAACAATTATAATTATATGGCCATCATACTACTGTAAATACACATTTTAATCTGATCTACATCTCTGAAAGTTTTGCAAGAGAAGGAAGGCATCCATCTTGGAATACCACTCTCTAGGGGCCTGTTTTAACCCATATAGTGACTTCTTTAGCTTGCAAAATAAAGATGGATCAGTGATGTAGCCCTCAGGATAATTCATGTATATCTTCTCATGGATATCTCCATGCAAAAAGGCTAACTTAACATCCATGTGATGCACTTCCCAGTGCTTGGATGTTGAAATTGCCAAAACAAGGCGGATGGAGTCCATTTTTGCAACCGGTGCAAAGGTCTGATGGTAGTCAACACCTTAGACCTGAGAGAAACCTTTTTGCACCAGAATTACCTTATATTTTAAGGTGCTTCCATCAGTAGAAACCTTGGTATAAAACACCCACTTGCATTGAACCAATTTCCTTCCTGGAGGAAGACAAACTAGCTCCCAAGTAGTGTTTTTCTGAAGAGAATTCATCTCTTCATCCATGGCAACTTGCCATCTCGGATCCTTCCGAAAATGATAGTAGGATTTATGATCTGAAATAATAATCAAATATCAATTTTTGGATATCAAATTATTATAACAAGAGAGCACAATACCCGCTCTTTCGAAATTAGACCGGTTTCTCCTTGGATCATTCAGATTTCCAATGTTTTCTCCTGCGGAGGAGAGTGTCTGTCGGGCCCATGTAGGAAGATGATTTTGAAATTTAGGTTCTTATTCAGAATCTAATGATTGATGCACATTGATATCAAAAATAAGAGGATCCAAATCAGGTTCATCACCCCCAATTTCATCATCCAAATATTCAGTAGAATAGGAAGGAAATTGAACAGTTTTCTCCTTCACTAGTTCCACCTCCTGAAGAGGCTCATCGAACTTGACACTTCTCTCGATGATGATGTGTTTGGTATTGATATATAGAATCTTTAATACTTTATATTCATCAGGATACCCAATAAAAAAACATTCTATTCTTTGCGGTTGCAAAGCCCTTCTCTTATCAAGCAGAATTTTGGCCCATGCAGTGGACCCAAACACCCGTAGGTTCAACACATCTGCCTTGTGTCCAAAGTATTGTTCAAAAAGAGTATTTAATTTCATAGATGATTGTTTCACCATTTTCTGAATTTATTCTGTAGCATGCATGGCTTCATCCCACAAATGTTCAGCAAGCTTCTTTGACTCCAACATACAGGTGGTCATCCCCTTGAGAAACAGATTCTTCCTTTCCGCTACTCTGTTCTGCTGGGGAGTGTAGGGGATTGAATGTTGGACCTGAATAACAATTTGGGAGAATATATATAGAAAATAATTACTGACATACTCCCATCCATTATCATATATCAAGATCTTGATCTTAATCCCAAAGGCATTTTCGATCAAGGCCTTCAATTCATAAAATTTTTCACATACTTCTAATTTCTTTTTGAGAAAGAAAACCCATGTGTACCTTGAAAAATCATCAATAAAGGTAAGAAGATACCTTGATCCATTCATGGATGTGATAGGCATTGAACCACTGATATCAGAATGTATCATTCCTAATATGCATGTAGCTCGGTTTGCCTTCCCCCAATTGAACTTGTTCTCAGGGTGTTTTCCAATCACACAGCCCTTGCAAATTCCCGTGGTTTCCTTGATGACCGGGAGGCCTTCAACCATGGATTTTTTTGTAATTGCTGCAAATATTTGAAATTAAGATGGCCAAACCTCTCATGCCACAACCTATTAACCTCATTCCCATGAGTTAGCAAAGCGGTGGGCTTTGCATCCGCAACAAAGTGAGAGAAATCATAGGCTTTTGCATGATGGTTTGCAAAGTATTTAGAAATGAGTTTCTTGGATGCAATTTATATTATCTCAAAATCATTTGGGCTGAAAGAAACTCTCTTAGGCACTCTAGTATGTGTCATATGATATATATAAGGAGATTTGATGCCAGAGACAGTACATAATATACATTTGAAAAGAAACCATTTTCAAGATCAACAGTACCTTATCCTTCTAAAGTGATGGTGGAGTCATATCCCATGTGGATGGAGATGGATTTTCCAATATCCAAGGATGAAAAGGAGTCTCTTTCAACTATCATGTGGTTTGAAGATCCATAATCAATCAGGAGTGCTTCAGAATTTGAAGTGCTTGCCATGAGGGCATGACCTTTTTCATGATGTGGTTCTTGATCATGCTGATCTCTCCTCCGAAAGATTTCCAGAAGATTGAGGTGATTAATCTCAAGGAGAGAGGTTTCTTCATCAATATTTTTCTTCATTCAAACATGTTAAGGGGGGGATCCCTTCCTGCAATAAGAACACTTGACTTTTTCCTTGCCATTGTGCCCTTTTCCTTTGTTCTTCCTTGAGCTGGAAGACTCATCATGCTACTGGTTTTCAACTCTAGGTTTAGGAGCATCAAATTTATTTTTTTGATTCTTCTACTGCTTTCCTTTACCCTTTAGATCTTTGGGCCTTGAGACATGGAGGGCTTGATTACGGGAAGATCTGATGATCCCCATGTGGACAAGCTTGTCATGTTCACTTGTTAGGGACTCAATGAAGGCATTGAGTGAAGGCATCTTCCATCCAGGGGTTGTGAGCTTCCCCACACGGAATGTAGAAATAAAAACTGAATAATCAGCCCCAAGTTTGGAGAGTATGGCAAGGATGAGCTGATTATCCTCCTTCTCCACTTTTCATTTCTTCAAGACTAAAATAGTATGCTTGAACTTTGTGAAGAAATCATTTGGAGTATTGAAATTTGAGGGTTGGAGAGACATGAGTTCATTTTCGAGCCGGTAAACTCTCAAGTCATCATGCTTTCCATATAGAGTTTCTAATTTGTCCCATATTTCTTTTGGAGTCTTCAATCCCACAAGATGGAAGAGAAGGTCTCAAGAAATAGAGAGGCACAGGAAACTGAAGGCTTCATCCTTCTCGTTCAAGAATCTATATTTTTCTATGGCGGATCTAGGCTCATCTTTAGTGTCCATGGTGACTCTAAAAGTCCTCTGGAGCGCAACTGAATCTCCATATCACCTTTCCATGAGTCGAAATTGTATGGAGTCAAGAGATCTACTGAGGAGGCCATTTGGATGTGCTGGAGTGAATGCTTCACCTGTAGAAACATGAAAATCAAAACAGAAAGGGCAATGTAAGGTCAGACGGCCTACACATTCTAGGATTTCATCACACCCAGGATAGTTAATCAAGCAAGCTTGATCAACAAGTTCTTTACTTGGGGTATTAAGTGGTAAGCCTTGGCTTCTGGTGCAGTGCTTGATTTTTGAGCTATTGCTAAATGTTCATGCAGAAATATGTCAAAAATCTTATTTTTGAGAGTTAGAGCTTCATCTTTCCTTAAGCTCTGATACCATATTAATCTTCCACAGTGATATAGGGACTAAACAATACTCTCATCAAATATTAATCAACAAATAACTCATGAAATGGTTTAAATCGGACTACAGAATGGTAGCCTCTCTGTATATTCAATAAAGAATGAATGATTACAATTACAATGTCATACTACAAGCATGGATGAAGAGACAATTTGAATTCCTTAGGAGGTCATTCAAATTGAATAAGTGATTCTAGATTAACTGGCTGTAAGCCATAGTCCACACTCCGTTAAATACTGATCAAAACCCTAATTGAATCAACTAACCCTAACTAAAGTCAAAGTGCAATAAATGACTGAGTCTCAACCAAAATAAATTAGACACATGTCACAGCTCACCAACCATCAAGCGGTAGTGCTACACTGACTCCAATGAACCCCGATGAGGTTAACTGAAGTTGAACTCCACATCAAAAGTGGTTGGAGGCCCCCATGTTGACTCTAGTTCATTAAATAATCATTAAATAATATATTTAATGAGAGGAGGGACCTTAATTGACTTGTTTAACTTATTGTAACCATCAATTAGCAATTAGGTGCATTAATATCACTCAAATCACCCCCAGAGTGCTCCATTATCCTCCCTGAATGTAGGAGAAGGCTAAGTTAACCTCCTTGACTGAAGGTAGGTGTGGGTGAGACTGGATGATGAAATTTAATTCTCCACTGATGTCAATTAATGTCAATAATACTTAGGATAGTGGTTCAACTAGGCCAATTTGACCAAAAAGAGTGTGTATGGTGGTAAATGTCTCCAACAAGTTGATTCAAATAGGGTTTTGATTAGTGGTTAACTTGAGTGTTGAATCTAGCTTACATTTAGTTAAGATAGACTCACTCATTCAATTTAAATGACCTCCTTGGGAACTTGAATTGTCTTGGAATTCATGCTTCCGGCATGATCATTGTATTGTATTATTCATTATTCATTTGATTATACAAAGCTGCTACTTCTACCGCAGCACCATTTTTCCAATTTTATGATTATCTGTTTGTATTCTTTGTGAGACTGTGTTTTTAGTTCCTATACCCCTGTGACAAATTAATAATTCCTATTGACTCTATAATTCTTATTGACAAATAATCATAAAATTGGAAAAATGGTGCTGCAATGGAAGTAGCAGCTCTATAGAATCAAATGAATAATGAATAATACAATACAATGATCATGTTGGAAGCATTAATGCCAAGAAAATTCAATTTCCCAAGGAGGTCATTCGATTTGAATGAGTGAGTCTAGCTTAACTCAATGTAAGCCATAGTCAACACTCAAGTTAACCACTGATCAAAACCCTAATTGACTCAACTGAGCCCTGACTGAAGTCATAGTGTAATAAATGATTGAGTCTAACTAAAAGTAGCTCAGACACATGTCATTGCAATCCAACCAACAAGTGTTAGTGCATCAATGACTCCAATGAACCCCGATGAGGTTAACTAAAGTGTAACTAACCATCAGAAGTGGTTGGAGACACCCTTGTTGACTCCAGTTCATTAAATAATCATTCAATAATCAATTTAATGAAGGGAGGAGCCTTCAATGCTCTGTTTAACTGGTTGTAGCCATCAATTAGCAATATGGGGCATTTATGACACTCAGATCACCCCTAGAGTGCTCCATTTAGCCTCCCTGAATGAAGGGGAATGCAAAATTTAGCCTCCTTGACTGAAGGTAGGCATGGGTGTGCTCATGCTGATGTCATACAGTGCTCATTTGATGTCAATTATGTCAATAAAACTTAGAATAGTGGTTTAACTAGGCCAAATTGACCAAAATGAGTGTGTATGGTGGGAAATGTCTCCAACAAGAATTAGGGAGTCTCCCAAAATAAGTATTTTAGTGTAACCAAAGAGAATATCTAGTTGAAAGCCTTTTACAACACCCAAGGCTTATACTTGATTATTGGATTTAGTCCCCAATCCCCATATCTAACTGAGATAAATATTTACTCCATGGGAAAACAACACCCCTCCTGCACCTGTCTCCCTGGGGTTTCCTCTGGAATTTTCATTAAAAAAAAGAAAATGTTTTCTTTGCTCTTCCCTCCATATAGAAAAGTCAATACTTGATAATTTGGTTTTCCATTTCTGAGGTTTTTTATAATGACTTGATAAGTAGGGGAAATCCATTGGGGGAAGATCCCCTATCAAATTTATTTCCATGTCAGAAGGTGTAGAATCGAGTCTCTTCCCATATGCTTTTAAGGTTTCTAAAATGAGTCCTTTAGTATGGCTTGCTACTTGGAACAGGGATAATTTTAAGAACACCCCCAAAATTTACATGTATAATAAATGGGTGAATATGCTTAATATATAGGAAAAATTGATTGCTATTTTATCAATAATATAATATGTATATATAAGTTTTCGGCTAATATTTTATTTTATTATACAATATTGTATAATCTTAGCGGATCTTTCACTAAACTATAATATATGGTAAAATCTCGGATAATATTTCACTGAATTATAAAATATTGTTAAAACTTCGAAAATATTTCAAGAAATTATAAAATCTTGTAATGTCTTGGTGAATCTTTTGCTAGTAAGACACAACTTTTGATTATGCAGATTACTAAGGTAGTGTAATAGAAAATCATTTACCACAGCTTGAATCTCTCAACTCATAGACCCTCAAATGAACTGATGCATGAATGTGGAGAGGGGGGATTTGTTTATACATTTCACAAATAGTATTGGGTCACTCACAAGTAGAGGTGTTGGTGAAACAAAACTACACTAACTAGATTCAGGGAATGTGGGGACTCCACTTTTTATCTCGTCTCTTAATGGTCAAATGGAGATGTGGGGCCCAAATCTTGACATATCGACAAATTGATAGAATTGAACACTTTACACTACCAAGTGGTTACGACAATCCGGAGTATTATCAAGAAACACAACCTTTATATAGTGTATGAATTCCCAATTATATTATTTTCCAAATATCTAATTCTTAAGCTACCCTTTAAGAAACAAATAACATGGTTATCTATTTATAGATAGAAATGTTACTTTTCCCTTTCTTTTGTTGAGAGTCAAAATGTGAAGTTATGTCACTTGATTAAAAAATTTTAGAGTTAGTTAGAAACTTGCAATGGTTATTATAAATAAGAACATACACTAACAAGAATAGAAAACATATTAATGCATCATCATGCATATAATTATAACTACTCTGTTAAATACTACTTTTTCTCAGATAAACTAAGGAGGTGTTTGTGTCCATGTCCTCGAAATTTTTGAAAGCATGCAAAATGTGGTAAAAGTGTTTTATCACCCTCATTGAATGCAAAAGACTAGATATCAAATAGCATAATGTCTACATCTCAAGTCAAACATGTGTTGTACATATTATATACAATCATGAGGGATATGAAGTATTGTGTTCCAACAAAATCATATATTTATCATACATAACTAGATTCATTTATGGATTGTGATAGAAAATGCACATAAAAAAAAATCACCAATACTTCTGAATGACCCTTAGAAAAAGAAAAATATCATAAAACACGTATTGAACCCAACAAATTTAGGTCACAAATAAAATTGACAAACTTTGAAATACGAATAAAAAATTCTATGAGTCACGAACTTCTCAATACAAATAAAAGAATCCACAAGTACATTTTGGACAACTCTACAAGAAGACAACCGAAATAATGAGCATTGCACTGTATCCCCACCACTATAATTAGTGTGCATTAATTTATATTACAAACATCCCAAACATAAAAAATAATAGAAATAAAATATGAATATATACACTCTCATTAACGCCTTATATCCAATAATCATTGCAAAGCAAGATCCTAATAAAAAAACATTTTAAACAACTGGCTCAAATTCAGTTAGAATATAGAAAAACCACGTCGTGTCTCTCCATCAAGAAGAGAATCCATTAACGACGTATAAATGTCATTCGATAGTTTGAACATGAAAAGGAATAAAATAAATCATATATTTTGATCTCTATAACACTTTCACATAACCAATACTCCTAGGATAGAATAAAACCCTCATAACACCGAATGAGCCCTAAGAATCAAAAGTGCCCTAGAAATTAACAAGCCTAAAAAAATCCATGATAAAAAAAACATGATAAAAGGTATATTACAATATAATAATCTATTGTAATTGTGGATAAAAAGCATAAAAATTCTTACAAAAATAATACCATGTTAATTATTAGATGAAAAACGTGATACGAGTTTGTATTCTCTGATAAATTGCATGTGTGATATGCCCCTTCAAGACTTGAGATTTCGACAATGGAGTTATGCAAAGATTGAAATGTCAAGAAAAATAAGAATAAAAAGTAGAATCACATAAACCAAAACCTTCACCTTGCAGGCACAATCGGATGTGGGTGAACCATGAATCAGTGTATCATTTAAATAGAAAATAATAGCCCTTGATTTCGCTCCAATAATGGAAATCAAGGGATGAAAGGAGGCATCACATGAAATTGACTAAAAATACAGACAAATGCAACCATATGCCTAAATGACAAGTAAAATGGAGGGTGAAATAACCCTTGGGATCCTCCATTACTAAAAATTGTGGGTAGAAGAGTGACTTCACTAAATTTTCTCTAGAAATTGGGGGTGAAAGATAGATTGGAGGGAGATTTTGATAGGGCGATAATAGTTTTTTTCACTTTCATAATTGATATACGGGAGGCTATTCATTTTGAATTTATTTTTTTTATAATAAATACTGGGCAATTATATTTTGCTTGAAAAAACCCTTTCCATATAAGAAAATGGCCCATTAAATTTTTGTAACCCCCTTAATATAGCCCGTGGGCTATATATAGGCACTAAAATTATCCATGAATTGGACAAGGGTGAGGAAAATGTTGCTGAAAATGGATTGATTCCTCACTTACTAGAGCTTCCAATAGGTAAATTTAGGAAGATTCAACCAAATTTTTTTCAATCAACTTGTGTCTCAAGGGAGAGGGGTATCAATTTTTCCATGAGAGGCAGATGTGATGTATATTGATGGAGGTGGGAGATGGGATCTAGAAATATTTAAGTAGCAGTGTCCAAATCTTAGATGAGAAGTTGCATTCCTACAAAATGTGATCAATGGATTCCAAGATGTGACAAAAAAAAGGAAATCGATGAGGGCCAAGGATGCCACTTTTGATAATATTTTTTCTCGACAAAATTTGTTTCTCGATGAGCCAAGAGAAAAGGTAAAATTTGGGGAGGGGTATCTATTTTTGTGCCCAAAGAGCAAGGAGAAAAATGAATTTTTATAGTTTTTGTTGAGAAGAGGGGTCTTTTTCTATTTGAATAAGCTTCAATCCTAGATTTGTAGTGTATTTTCCTATCTTCCCCCACCCTCTCTTATCGAGGAGAGAGATCTAGAATGGGACCCAAACTGAATGATGAAAGAGAAGGGAGAACTTGGAAACCAAAAGGATCAAAGGCACATTGAGGACGTTCCAATTTTTCCAAATTCCATTAGCTTCCCAACTTGAGATGTCAAATAAGGTATTGAGGTTTTTCCCCAGAGCGCCATTCCCAAATTCCATCAAGGTTAGAGATGTTATTTATCAAAGGATGTCCAAGAATTTTATATTTCAAAAGAAGAATCATCTTCTCATTTCCTGGGAACCAATAGAGGTGAGCGAGGAAGAATACTATCCCTTGTCTACACATATTCCATAAGGGGGTTTATTTGGAAAGGGGATGGGTCTCCAAACAACTGCTTCAAGGAATTGTAAGATAATTTTTCCAGACAATTTGAATAACCCAATGTCATTTTTGAGATAGAATTTTCCAAAGAACCTAGCCGCACATTGCAATATTTTCTATGTGAGGGTCTCAAATTTGCATCGCTCCCTCATCTTTTTATCTTCTTACCACGTTCCAGTTGACTAGGTGGAGTTTTTTTTGGTTCCCTTTTCCCCATATCCAAAGAAATCATTTCAAATACTTAGATATTTTATCTGGAATGGATTTTAGGGCTAAGAAGATGGATGAGTGATAAACAAGAAGGTAGGAGAGAAATGAATTTATGAGCACAAGATTCCCAGAATGATTCAACCATCGAACTCCGTAGGATATAATATTATCATTTATCTTATATTCAACTTTGTGGTAACAGTTTTCTTTTGAGACAACGGATTAGATGGGGAGCCCTAGGTACTTGAAGCTTCCCCATTTTTCAAGTTGTTGCATTCCTATCATCTTGCGATTCTTGAGAGTTCTACTTGTTTCACATTCCATCCATATATGGAAATTTTTTTGTAGTTGATTTTACCACTATATACCAAGCAATAAGAGTGAAGGACATGCTTGAAATATTTTGCAATCTTTCTAGAGGCTCCTCCTAATAAGAGAGAGTCATTTGCAAACAAAGACTTATTTAAGGGACCAACCCATTGGAATTTTCTTATTCTTGTAAGATTCACATACAAAATTTCCACCTACAACTTCCTACTCAAGGATTCATCCATTAAAATTTAAATAAAAAGGGAGAGATGGAATCCTTTCATGATACCTTGATAAGATTGGAAAAATTATAAGTCCTTCCATTAATCAGATGAGTTATCCACGGGCTGTTGATGCAAGCTTTTATTTACCTGATAAAAGGTTTGTTGAACATGAATTTTTCTAGAAAACTATACAGAAAGGAATGTTTGACTCCGTCCAAAGAGTTAACCATGTCAATTTTTATTATCATACCTTTCTCTGTTCATGTCTTGCTAGAGTGGATCTCTTCTTGGACTAGAATGACTTTGTCTAGGATTTGTCACCCTTTAATAAAACCTCCTTGATTATGAGGGACTATCTTATGGAGTAGAGGTTTTAGACAATTATCCATCAGCTTGGAACAGGTTTTTAATGAAACATTACAAAGAGATATCGGTTTGAATCAAGCAAAAGAACATGGATTAGTTTCCTTGGGAATTAAGGAAAGGAAAGTTGAATTCGTTCATCCCCCAATTTTATCTTTTTCCTAGAAATTTATTATCATGCGTAACAAATATTTCTTTATGATTTTCTAGGAGGTGCTTTGTCCGGATCCATACCCCAAATCGCATAGATGATTTCTTCTTTGGAGAAGGGATTAAAAACATCCTCACTCTCTAAGGGTAGGATCAGAAAAGGGATGTTTTCCAATAATTCCAGGTCAGTGCCCTCATTAGCCTTTCCTTAAGGATTTTTTTTTAAATGGTTGTGAGATTCCTCTTTTAGTTGATCCTGGACCCTGGTTGTTTGACCGTTGTCCAATTGAATTTGGATAATATGAATGGAATATTGATGAGCCTTTTTTTTCCTATGAAAAAATGTTTTGTTCCTATCCCCATGTTTTATCCAAGTGTTGTGGGATTTAAGTCTCCAATAGTCTTCTTTCCTGTGAAAATATTCGACGACATTAGATTGAATTCTGGCTTCATACGTCAGATCAATGGTCTCCACTGTTTTTCTTTCCATATCCAATTTGGTTGAAAAGAGAGAGTAAATTGTTTCTTTCCTTATCGTGGTAGGAGTGTTGAAATTAGTTTTATCCCATTCCTTTAAAGAATACTTGGTGTTTTTTTAATCTTTTGTTCCCCAAAAACCTGAAGAAATAATAATAAGGAGACCCCATGTTTTTTCTACAGTCTTAGAGAATTATGGAACTAGGAGCCATTGAGGACTAAACTGAAAGTTGACCAAGCCTAAATTTTCAACATTTTGAAGAGAGAGAAGGCTTGGTTTATGGTCAGAAGATAGGTAATCCATAATTTGGGATTGCAGAAGCTTCCCTTCCAAAAAAAGAGAGATTTGAAAAAACAACCGATCCAACCAGGATTCTATATGATTCGCTCCCACTCGTTTATCTGTATAAGTCTACCGACCTTGCTTAGGTTTAATATCCATAAGATCCCATTGAAGAATGAAATATTCAAGTATATTTTTGAAACAATTCCTCCCAAAGAAGCCCCCTTTTTTTCAGCTCAACCCATTACCATATTTAAGTCTTGTGTAAGAATTATGTTGTGACAAGAATAGATCTCTAGAAACTATGTTAGAGTGTTCCAACATTCTCTTTTTTCCATGTAGTGAATAGGTACATAAAGATTGGAAAGATAAATACTAAACTTGGAAGGAATATGTTTGAAATTCCATGACGATCCATTGTTGATTTGAGAATGACTTGAAAAGAGAAGAGTCATTCTTATTCAGAAGAGTGGCTAAGCCACCTGAAGCTCCTATGGAATTCACATTGAAGCCTGTTTATTTTTTCCATGGAGTGATTATAAGAGAAAGAAGAGCACATTTATCCATTTTGGTATCTTGGAGCAAGACGATGTCTGTAGGGTCCCTTGTTAACAAATATTTTACCACTTTCACCTTATTTGGACTTCTTGAACCTCCACATTTCTAATATACCAACTTCATTATTTACTCCAATTATAGGAGGAGGATCCTCCTCTTTTTCTACGTGTCTTGGGATTCCTGGTGAAGGATTTATCCATAGTGGATTGATTTCCTTGCATATTTTGTTTCTAAAATTCTTATTCCCTTAGCTCCCTATTGCATTTCCTCCCTTGATAATTAGATGATTTATAAAAGGGATCCTCTTTTGAGTTGGAGATTGCCCCAAGTTTTCATCTATTGGCCATTTTTGCATTAGAGAGGGATGCGACTTGGCTTCTGGAAGGAGAACTTGCGGGGGAGTGAGGTGAGGGTTCGGGTATTAACATTGGATCTTCCGAGCCTGTTCCAACTAGTTCCTTCAACATTTATCCCTCCTCCTTTTCTTCTTGGGTTTCATCCCCTACCTTATCTTCTTTGACATTATCCAAGGAGGAAAACGTAACCAAGGTTCCTTCCAGAGGTCGTTTCCACTAATCCTTGTTTTCCTCCTTTCCCTCTAGCTATGGGGTTGTTTTTACCCCCTATGTACTTTTGGAATGAATTCCATTGGTATGATTTACTTTTCTTCATTATTTCTTCTTCCATGTTTCTGCAGTTCCTAGCAAAGTGACCATATTCATGGAAGTGTCTTCATTTGAACGGGAGTTTCTCATAATCGATCTCTTGGATATCCGACCAATATACTACTATGGATTTAATGGCCTCTAGTAGTCCTACTTCTAGATTCTCCTCTACGCAGATCGAAGAACAAGATTACTGGTCTCTCATTTCTACTACAACTATAAAATTGCCGAGAGTATTTCCTATAGCCTCCAATGATTCTAGATTCCAATAGTGAAGGGGGAGATTCAACAATCTCACCTAGACCAAAACTATTGATTGGACATCTTGGTTCAGGTAAAAATTAGGGGTCCATTTATTGAAATACTGTAATGCACTGGGAATTAATAATTTATTATTAATTCTGCTGAAAATTATTTTAATTTCTTTTTTACTTAATTATTTTTGGAAGAAAGTAAAAAATAAAACATTTTGTAATAAATCATGTTTATTTAATAAAATATGCTAAATGGGGGAATAAGTAGAAATAGTTGTTAAAGAGTGTTTGCTGAACCACAAGAGGAAAATACAAGTGGATGAAGCCACTGAGTGAGAACTCAAGATGCAATAGGCATCATCCCCAAAAATCAGGTCACAACACCTAGTTGAGTTTTAAAGAGAAGGGGGCTCATAAATGACCAATTTCTAAGCAAAATACTATATATTATTATGTCCATGAGAAGTAGGAATATAGCATTGGATGGGATTGAATCTGAGAATGCAAGAGCTTGTGCATTGAAGGATTTTCCTCTTGTAGTTCAGTGAACAAGCTAGGGGTTCTAGAGCAAGTAAGTTGGTTTCTCTAGGAGTTGGTTGGGAGGAACAACTCTTTCACTTTTTTTTTCACAGATGTGGTGCCAAGTTTTTATTCTATGTTTTAAAATCATATTAGAATTTTTTATTCTATATCTACATGAATACTATATAACCTAGTATGCATCGATAAGTCTAGGTTTTTTATCAACTTTCTACTCAGTTATGTTGAGTATAAAATGTTAAATGGTTACTAAGAAAGCTTCTTAGATCAAGAATCTAAACCTAAGTTAGAATTTTCTTTTATGGATTATATGTTGGAAATTAAAATTATGCACTTAATGGATATGTATTGAACTATAGCAAGTTCTTTCCTACATGACAAATTTTAGTAATGCGTTGATGCACTCTTCACATATTATTTCTTAATTTGTAAATCAAAACTAATAGTAGGTGAAATACCTAGATCCTCTAATCATGTTAGTATAAATATATTTACCTCATGTTTAAACATATTAAGAATTATATGTATCCTATGTTTATCAAGATTATATATATATACTGACAGATTATAACCAAGTTCCTTACATATATAGAATTGCATTAGAATACAATCATAAGATTTTATTAATGTATAGAGTAGATATGTTACAAGTAAATCATATGAACAAACATTACATTATGATTATAATACAATATTTATACAATCTATATGGATTTAAATGATTATTCATGTGAATACTAAAGCTAATAAAACTATATATCAATCTTATATATAATGATTATATTTACAGATCCTAGAAACTAGATATATTCAGATCAAGGATCCAAGCTAAGTAATCATCTACATTTTAAACACATATAAATTATTAAATGATCCCTTATGGATCCATAATCTAAGAATAAACAATCAATAACAATTGCAGAGTGATTCCTTTACATAATAGAGTACAACAATCGTCACATAAAAGCAAAGTATTCCTAAGATATAATAATCTATTTGAAATCCTTCAGGGATATAGCAGTTAAAAACTTAAAGAATCCACTTTCTTTTTATAAAACAAATTGTAGAAGTAAATATTCCTTTGAAGGATGCGTGTTAAAACCAACATAAATGTAGCTGAGTATTAATTTCCATTTGAAGTTTCAAAACCAAACAAGTAATAATATCTTTGTTTCCCGAAGGACTGGCATCAAATCCATCGCCAATGGCAGTCGAGTCTTTTAAACACTATAATTTACATCACAAGTAATCGTCCACCCTACGGGTTGTATTAATTTTCAAAAAATGTTCAAAGTAAGGTAAAGAATGGATGTAAGTCTATCTAATGGATACCATTAAATACACAGAGCCCAAACACTTAAAACAATATGTAATCATCTCCATTACTCATTATCAAATGAAGGTAGCATTATAACATTCAAGATAACCACTATGACCATAGTTGTAAGACCATCGAAGATGGAAACCATTGATTTTAAAAATTAACACTATACAAGATTAAATACAAAGAAAAATGTGTAATGGAATCACAAAATCCTGAAGACCGTGCATCTCTTATTATTCAAATCACATAACAATAAGAATTTGTAAGACCATCTCACATGGCTTCCAGATTATTTAAAAACTGGCTTAAAAAAAAACAAAATTGGGGTAAGTCCATTCCAGATGGCACCCAAACTGTATAAAGAAATCACTAAGAATGTTACAAAATACCTGAACATATTTCTGAACCAAAGTCTACACATACGATATAGGGTAAAACCCTAGGGGTTTACAAAATGCATATAATGAATTTTGAGAACTTATCTTATAAAACTGGTTGGGCCTACCACTCCTAACCCCGCACTCATACCCATATTTACCTGCATCCAAAGTGTTGTGGTTTGTTCAATATGCATCAATAGAAACTATAAAAAAAATTAAGAAATTTTTAACTAAGGGTTTGAAGAAGGCTTACCCGAGGCGCTTAAAAACACGGGCTTGGGAGCAGGTAACCTTGTTTCTTCCCTCTACAATGCCTTTAACGTACACATTTTGTGTTATAGTCAGGAACAATTTGATTAAGTGTTTAAACAATATGAATGGATGAAATATTGGTTTAAAACTCCTACCTTGGAATTTTTGTGGAGAGGGCCAAGGGTTGGATTCTTTGAAGTACCCTTATCCCTCCTCTATCTATAAACACAAACAAAAAAACTCTTCCACTACCATAAATGTAGAGAACAAGTTTACGGAAATGTATCTTACTTGTGAAGACATAATTTACAGTTGGAGTGTTGACGTGCTTTGTTGAAGGCATAATATTTTCAATGAATACCACCAAAGATGTTTTGGACACCCAAGAGAGCCTAGAAAATGTTAAACACCACACCAGTTAACCAAGTGCTAAGCCAAAAACCTGTACGCCCTAGCTTTGTCACTGGGAAGAGATTCGGCTCTCATTGGCTTCACAAAACCAAACAACCTATAAAATTTCCACCATGAATAGGAAATAGCTCAGATCTTCCCTCCCACACAAACAAAACAAGCCAAATGAAGGTTCAGACAATTTCCCCAACACATTAAACCACTTCCTCAACCCTAGCTGTAACTTTGGATAGATGGATGGGGACGATCCTGTTTAGAATCTGTGTGGAAGGCCTGGCTACATTGTCATCTCACATCCAACACACACCATTTATTGTTGAATTCAACCAAAGAAAGGAATAATTAATTCACGATGAGATCCATCACAAGATTTAATTATTACATAAAAAATGTGTGACATAACCCAACTTCCAACCTTATAACATATCGTATGAACCATGGCATAGTGCCAAACCTTTTATTCATGCCATGAACCATTACATCGTGGATTGTGGGGTAGGGAATGACTCAAACAAAAACCATATATATATATTTCTACAAAATTGTTTTAAAACCTTTGCAACTTTATTAATACAACCCAAATGAATACCCTATGGTTAGTACTATATGCCTTTACAATCCTTAATCCTTTGCACTTAAGGGGAGGATCAACACACCATAGCCTTAGGCTATGGTTAGGCATAACTCCTTTTATATTTATTTTAAATAAACTTATTACATTATGGATAGGTTCAAGACCAGGGTTAGTTTCTCCATCCTTAGGGCTATAGCTCCCTAGTGAAAACAATCAAATAAAAAAATAAGTCAACTAAGAACACCACATGTGTGAGTAGGACTTTAGTTTTGAATGAAGCTAATCAATGTCACAACCAAAAAAAGCTGACACATATGAGAAATATTCTTGTAAAATATGAGAAATATTCCAGTAAGTTACATTAAATCAATGCATGTATTTTATTTTATTTTTATGATTTTGAGTTGTGTTACATAACGGTATCAAAGCACGGTTACAGTAGTCGGCTTGAATCAGCTCAACAATTAAAGTGACAAAGAAATTAGAAAAAAAAACTAATTTATTTATTTTTTGGTTTAAAATATCTTACAAAACAAAAAGAGAACGATAATTGTATTTTCCAGGAAAACATGGTAGATACAGAGATGTCTGCAAAAGAACAAATTCACCGAGAAAATCCTTTAGATAATGAATAGGGAAATTTAAGGGATAGCAAGATCTAGGTAGACTTGAATGACAATCAAGATAATAAATTTGGACTACGAAGAATTGTGGAAGAACTTAAATCATACCTAAGAAAGGTTAAAGAAACTAATGAACGCATACTAAAATCTCAAGAAGAATTAAATACTATTCTGTTAGGTAAGATACATAACAATCAAAAAGAAAAGAATGAAGAATATGAACATGACCTATCAAAAAATGCACCTTACAAACATAAGGGAAGAAAATTGGAATTTGCCAGTCATAAACCTACAACTTCCAGTGAAGAATTAGTCAAACATCACTCAATAAAACAACAACATTCAAGCGAATGTAGTGATGAGAACAAAAAGAAAAAAAATACAGACCCTATGAGGAAATCTGTCAGGAGTTTAAAAATATTAAACCACCAATGTTTAATGGGGAAATTGAGAAAAGAGAAGAATTAGAAGCGTGGATGTCATAGATGAAAAATTATTTTCAAATATACAATTATTTTGATGAACTAAAAGCTAAAATGTCCTTATATAATCTTACTAGAAAGGAAGATATTTGGTGGTTGGATATAAAGAAGTTCAAGGGAATAAATGAAATATGTGTGACTTGGAGAACATTTAATTTCTTTTTTAAAAGAATATACTTATCAGAACAATACTACAAAGAGAATGCTGGAGAATTTTATGAGTTGAGACTAGGATCCATGACTATGAAAGAAATCTGCAGTAAATTTCTGAGCCTACTTCATTACGTACCTTACATAATTGATGAAAAGACTAAGATACAATGGTTTATCAATTGTTTTCATATCATGTTCAAAGGAAATATTGAGTATGACAATCCAAATATGCTAAAGGAAGCGATGAGAAAGAAAAAATTGTGTTACAACCAAAATAAAAATAAGAGAGAAAGTGTACTAACTTGGAAGAATAAAATAGAAAATCATTTTGATACAAGAAAGAAACAAAATAAATTCCAAAAAAACCATGAGGGAATAAATATAGGGGTTATGAAGGTAATAACTAATTTTTTTTTAAAGAACATAATTTTCCAGTAAAAGAACCTCGGCTACTATTTTTAACAAGAACTTTGCACAAAAAGAACCCTTAAAATGTTAAGAGTGTGACATGCCACATTATTTTAAAGACTGCCGAGTAAGAAAAAAAAATGTTAATATTCACTCCATCGAGGATGTAATGTCCCCATTCCAATAATTGCATAGCAAGACAATTCCATCAATCCTACTAGTTCCCTAGGTTGGATGGATACCTTTGTAATTTTAATAAGGGAGCTAATAAATAATGTTTAGACATTAGAATGGGATAAATATTTAATAATGTATCTTATTAAATAAATACAAGAGAAAATTGAAGTGGAAATAGAGCATGGAGAAGCATGGAGACTTTGGGGCCCACACAACTTAGAAATTTGGTGCCACATGGCATCCTCCTCTTGTAATTTCAAATCCATGAGAATCCTAAAGGTTCTAGGATGAGTCACAAGGATAATACACTTGGACATAGGCATCATAGGTCAAATTTGGGAGGAAATGTAACTTACATGTGAGTGGAATAATCATTTTGGAGCTAGTGAGACACTTGGACTAGATTTCCTAGCTCTATGACAACAATGATGAAGATGCTATGAAACCTATGACAAAAACCAGATCTAAAGGCTGACATATGACATATATGACATATAAGGTTGAAATATAGCATCCAAGAGATCTCTCATGGAGTTGGGGAATCTCAATTGGCTCCAACTCGAATTTGGGGAAGGTGGAAGGCTAGGAAAGAGAGGACACATGGAAAATCATGATCAGAAACCCTAATTCGAATTGGCTTGATTTTTTGATGGATTGGAGACCTTAGAAGGATAAGGATGTTTATAAAATATAGGAAGAAACAAAGAGATTGTATTTTTATCATTTGAAAATTTGTCATTTGTGATTTGTGAGAGCTAGTATATGACTAGTCTTCTTGCCTTAGCCAATTTTCACAACTACATTTCGACCAAAAATCCGACGGTCGTATTGTTAGATTTTTAACACTTCCCTGTTGCATGTACGACACTATGATTTTTTTTAAGCATCAGTGGATTTTCGTCGGTTATCCGACATATTTCCAATCCGTTGGTTAAGCAACAGCTCAGTTTACCATCGGTTAAATGTAAATCGTCGGTTATCCGACATCTAATTCATATTAAACTTTAAACACACGTCGCTTAAGTGATGATAATGAAAACGTAAGCATCGGTTAATTGACGGTGGAGAAATTTAAAAAAAAAAACTACACTTATAGGCCGTCGCTTCTACAGCATGGCCATTGGTTCACCAATGAAACCCGTCGCTTAACCGACGGATTATGAAAACATAAGCGTCGGTTAAGAGATGGTGATGAAATTTTCTAAAAAACATTTACACCTATAGGTCATCGCTTCTACATCATGGTCGTCGGTTCACCAAAGAAGCCCGTCTATTAACTGATAGATTATGAAAACTTAAACGTCGGTTAAGTGACGGTATTGAATTTATAATAAAAAAATTCACCTACAGGCCGTCTCTTACCCGATGGCTATAAGTGTTTAAAAAAAAATACAAATGCCATATTACTAGAGACACACCTTGATGTTTGTATAGATTGTGAAATTACTACAATAACGCGAATGTTGCTAACAAATTCAATCAAAATTATATCTTGAAAAACAAGACATGTCGTGAAAGCTATTTCCAGTCAATCAAAATTATATCTTGAAAAACAATCAAATGCAATGCCCAAACGTATGTGAATAAACACTTCAATGACATAGGCAACTTCCAAGTTACTTTTGTTTTTGCAAAGTGAAAATGATTTCACACTAATGTCAAGACAACTATTTCCAGCACAAGCAAATTGTATTGTAACAGCAGCAATAGTACCTTTCAGTCAAGAAATGATGGTGTCCATATGCTTATATTTTTTACAAAAAGATTATAAGAAAGTTGCAATTTCCTTCCTAAATTCCTCAAAGTAAAAATGTTTGTGAAATTACTGTCAGAACAACTTGGTTATTGGTTGGGCATGATAGTCCTCTTTGGCAAGTTTTATGACGGGTTCAAGGCTTCTTTTAATGCAGGAATTTGATAGGCAACTATGGGAGGAGTGAAGGCAATTAAGAATGGATTTATGACAGTCCATGACAATGATATGGGGGTCTTAAACAAGTTTTTGTGCCAGTAATAAGTCTTCATGCTCATGATTTGTGAATATAATGATGTGTATGGACCTTGTTAAGGTCATATTACCTCATATTTTGCTACAAGTTGAGGGTTGTGAGGATAGTTTATAACAACATACTAGTTTAAGGGAACCTCACCATCTTTCCCATGAGAAAAACTCCTTATTTCAATCCCAAAACCATACCATATGAAGAAGAGGAGAGTCGATATTAGGAGAAGGATTTTGGGTATACAATAAATACGTCAGCCCTAGTTGAATAAACCCTCACAATATAAGTTCGGCCCTGGGTTTATCATAAGGAATGAATATTAATAAACAAATATAGTGCAACTCGAATACTTTATAGCATAGAGAAGCAGGAACATCCATTCAGACTATCATATGATTTTTCATTTATATTACAAACGAATCAGCCTCCTCAAGGCACATCCATAAAAGACAATTGTTACAAGAGAAGCAATCCTTGGCTATACATTCAATTTTATATCTTCACAGATTTCTCAAATGAATGTCGATTATGCCAACAACAATACTAGATTAATTTTAAAACAAAAACAATAAGAAGGTTAAAACTAAAATTTAAGACATCTAAATTATGTATTACTCATAAGACATAAGCTTACACATGTTTCTTGGCTGCTTTGGTGAATTCTCTTTGATGATTTGTCAGAATGCTCCAACCCAAGGTACTTCTCCCAAGCTCCATAAACATCTCTCCTCTTGAATAAGAAAGAAAAACTGGTTAAATATTTCAATTGCTTATATGCCTAGTCTCTGTTCCATCTGTTCCACTGAGTCTCAAGGCAGAAGCATCCGTAGATCTTAGAGAAATATAAGACATACCTGAAAATGATGGGAAACGATATCTGCATCTTGAAGGTACTCAAGACGACCCAAGGAAACGAATGCAAACTTCCACTATTTCGAGAAACCCAAGAGGTTAAATGCAGAGTTACAAAATAATAATGGTTCTGTTTTCACAATCAATTTTCTAGCAAGGACATTTTCTTGAAAAGTTTTGAGGCATGAAAAATGGAACAAGATTTGTAAATTATGCAACCAATTATTCACCTTAGAAAATTCTTCATCAGGAATCTGCAATTTCTTCTTGATTCGCTCTTTAACCTCTGATAGAGTCTCACCCAAGTGAATAACAAAAAAGAAAGGCTCTTCAAAGTTCTGGATCTGTTTCAAATTTGTGAAATTTAAGGCTCTTTGGATTTTAAAGTTTAACAAAAGAATCAAACAATTCATTCATAGCAATATCTTCTGTCAAAGATTCATCGAGACTATACTCACCATATGGTTTTGTGATGAATCCTTGGTAAAATGGTAAACATGAATCAACCTATCATGTGAACTCAGATTCCACTCTTCTTCTAGGATCTGTGCAGTATTAACAATGAAAATATGAAAATAAGTTCTGCTAACACAACCAAGTAAATATGAGAACTAAGACAAATTGTCATAATATAAGCACCTCTTCTGCTCGCAAAGTCCAATACTGGTCATTTACGTTCTCAAGCTTTTCATTTATAGGAAAAATCTGCACATGTCAATCACATATCTCATACAAATGATTAAAGTGGGCCTTCTAAGAATCAAACACGGATTGCAGAGCTAAAAAAAGAAGCCCCCATGTCTGACCTTGTAAATTTTGTGGTAAAAGACCTCAAGTAGTCGCAGCTCTGGATTTGGGTTGGATAGCTCCACCTTTAAGAACATCAAAAGAGAAGTGTATTACTAAATGCAATCAACAAAATTTCCATTACTCAATGTAATTTGGTTGTAGAAATATTTGGCCCATAACATTAAAAGGATATACATTAAATTTGGTTGAGAGTCAAACTATTTTCACCTCGTCTTTCATTGCATGGTGAAATGTAACCTTTAAATATTTCAATCCTTGCAGCTCTGAAAGTGGTATATCCAGTACTTCATAATACAAGATATCAAAAATCTGCCCAAAAACCACATTAAGATCTTAACAGTGAGATAAAGTGAAGCAAGATACGTGTCACTAAAACTAGTGAACACCACAAAGTTTGACTCATACTATTAAGTATAAGAATGACAGAAAATGCCTACAATCTCGAGATGTATAAAATTTCATCTTCAAATTGATGAAAGCCTATCAAATTTTCTCATACCTGATTGTAATGCACCAAGATATCACTCAAGCGATCAACACCTCGATGCTTAATTGGTTGAGGTTTTGGCTGCTGCGAATAATAGTTGTGTGACGCAAGCCTAAGTTTTGAAGGGTCAACTAAACCGAGTTGATTTGAACCCTCTTAACAGCATCATCATAAGTGTCCAGCTTTGACCTGCAAACATCATAGATGAAAGCAAAATGGATGGAACAAGTTTCAAACCTAGACAAAGCTCCTACACATTGAACTTCTTTGACATATTAAAGTTCATTGCATATAAATAGAATTGTACTTACAGTTCAAGACAAAAGTCATCTTCTTTTGGCTTATCGAGATGCCCGAAATGAACAATCTATAGATCACATGCAATCAGAAATTCAACGTATGTTAAAATGACTTTCAGAACCAAGAAACAAATCATGTTCTTCATGAAGCACACATGCAAAAAACCCAAGAGATAATGAACTTTACCCAAGAGATAATGCAAAAAACCCTGATACAAAAAAGGTTTCCTTATAGGGAGACCCTAGTTCAATAAAAGGATTGATTTTTCATCTCAATGTAAAGCATGTAGGTCTTCTTAAGAATTTTTTTGAAAAAGCATTATCCTCATCCCATAGTGCAATAACTAATCCAAAGCTTTGGAACTTTACCCCCAAACCATGCCAAAACCCTAATACCAAAAGTAGGTCCCCTTGTAGAGAAACCCTAACCAAACATAGAAAGGTTGAAGAGAGATAGTAAAACCATAAAACCCAAGAAAATAACTTCTTTCACATGCTCCTATTCTCAACAACATTTTCACTAGAATAGACTTGATGATTTTATTATGAAATGAGGTGCTTTGATGGTTTATTTATACCCTCTCTTGGAGGTTTCTTAGAACACATAAGGCCGACCCATACATTTTCAACATGAACTAGGAGAAAAATACATCTCTTGGAGGGCTTCATCACTTCTCTAATCCATAAGCACATTTACACACACATTATTAGAGTTTTTTATGCACATAAAAATGGGCTTTGAATCCCACAAGCATGGATTTTTATGCATAACTTTTCATACAGTTTCTATGACACATGGAGGATGTTTTGCTGCACGTTGTAGATGAATCGATGGAACCACATAACTCCTCTTAGCCGTTCACCTATAACCTTGGAACCTATCACAAAAAGTCCTTCATCAATAGAAATCTCTCTAAATCCCTACATCTCTAGATCGATATACATCTCTATACAAATCTATACAAGAATCTCTCAGTACGGATACTGTGATTGGAATCTGATGCTAATGCTATGCTTATCTTGATGTTGCTTGCCGGTATGAGTAGAGGACAGGTATGATGGTAGTCTCCAGAGTGAGGTGTACCAATTACCCTAAAAACTTATCCATGCATGACAAGCAAGGAGGTTCCAACTGACAGGAATGAGAGATGTGAACCAATGGATGGTGGATGGATAGGCAAACACATTTTTTAATCCATTAGATACATATGTTCTGTTCAGTTCATATATGTAAAATCTATATACTACGTTCAATCATTACTCCATCCCAACAGACTACTTTCCTTATTAAGATAATATTAGCTAAAATAAAATTAGTAGTTGCATATTACTTATACATCTTGAGTGTTAATAGATTTGGTTACCACTGTGCCCTGGTATGATAGAGCTTACTGTAAGAAATTGAACTATTGTATAGAACGTATCACTTACCTAATGGTTGTTACTTTTAACACCTATACTTGGAATACAAGTGGATTACTAGTACAATATCTATTCACGCAGGCTAAGAGCTCATGGTCATCGGAAAAATGGTAAAGGAAGGTTTATGGGAAAAGAAGGATAAGGCTTCTCTTCTTACAAAAGTGTAAGGGCCTACGTTGGTGAGATTATTTAAAGGTTTCTAGTTGATTCTGTTGATGATTTTTTATCCTTATATGAACACATGGAAGATGTGTAAATGAGAGTAGAACCAAATCAAAATAGCTCAATGTCACTTACTAAAGACATTTGGAATGGAATGGTAGCAGTCTGAATCTTCTCCAAATCAAAATGGCGGACTGCTCCAAATCAACGAAATGGCAGACTGCTCCAAATCGACGAAATGGAGGACTGCTCCAAATCGAAATGGCGGACTGCTCCTTCTACCTACTTTGCTTCTTAAACCCCTACCCAAGATCTAGCCACCTCTATCCTACCTATTGAAGATGAGGAAAAGCCTTCCCTAAAAAAGTATCCTCAATTTAGGGATAAACAATTTACCCTCGTTCGGCTTGGTCAAATGATCAGTCCTCAAAATAGAACAGGAAATGGACACATTGAGCCTCCCCCCCCCATCGGGGATTGCTCAACGAATCCATAGAATGGTTAACGGATGGAACAATAGGGAAAGGAACTTGGGACAGAAATAGGATTGCTGGAGATTTATCGAACTAAGGGGGAAATGGATCTGTACAGTAATCTGAATCGCAACAGGAAATGGAAAAATCAACCACAGGATCATCAATGGGCTCAGAATATGGGACAGCAAGGAAATTATAAGGTTGAAGTCATCGAAACTATAAAAGACATCAGAATCGGGCACTGAAAAGCAATAGAAATTGGAACCCAGACTATATATAGGACCACCAGTAGGGAATTGTATTGCAAAGTTTGGTGTGTTGTTTAGGTGGTTTTTAATTGTTTATGAGCATAATTTTTTTATTTTAACTGCGAAAAAATGTCCTTTATATCATCAAATATAAAAAGTATCCATGGTACATTCAATTTTTCAACTTTTCAAACCAAGGAGAATGACAAGAATTAGATTTGTAATTGAGTTGTGGATGTTGATACTTTTGTTGGGATAGATTTTACATGGGTTGAAGACGGGTATTGTGGTAGTTTTCTCTCTATTGTATTTAAATATTTAGTTATAAAGGTACTCAAAAGGATTTTTAACATGGTCTTTGGTGGGTATATTGTCATATTTAATATTAAAGCCCCATTATTTATAAGATTAAGTATTGGATTTATTAATAGAAAGTGGATGGACATTCATGTTCAAGGATCCATGGTGAAACAACCTTGACTAGGTTATGTCCTACAATTTTGGGAACATCGAGTATGTGTTAAAGAACAACTTCCTCAAAGGTCATGATTTGTACACAAAGTATCACAATATTTTGAGTGGTGGGATCTTCAACTCAAATTTTGAACAATGGAGGGTACAAAGGAATATTGTCGATGGTCACTTCAACTCATAGAGATTTTGTTAATTCATGGTAGTGTATTGACATTATGTATCGATACGAGGCTTATATATCCATGTCTATAAAAATATGTGACAATAAAAAATCTATCCATATAAAATAGAAATATTATGTGATTTGTATATTGTATACATTGAAAAATGAGTTGTTTCTCTTTGTGTATTATTTACATTGAAAATTCTCTTTTTTACTGTGTACATTGAAAATGCGTGGTTTCTCTTTTGTATTGTGTATATTGCAAATTAGGTGACATCTAATTTTTTGTTAGTTAGGGTTTTATTGATGGTATTAAGATTGTATATGATCTTTCATCCTTATCGCAATTAAATCTAGCTTGTTTGAATTGTGTTTGGCCTAGTTGGCCTTAGTTGGTTGTCAACTTTGGCATAAGGATTACAAAGAAGATTTCAATAGATACCCACTAGCCTAATAATTGTACCAATGTTCATGGTTGTAAGAAAGATAACTTTGGTAGCAAGAATGGTACCACTAAAGGTGTCAATAGAGTTTATCCCAAAGGTGTACTACACGGTACTATTGAACCTAATGAAATCACTATTGACACATTTGTCTTTAAATATGACATACTATAATATGTTTCAATAATAAAGGATTTTGGATTATTTTTATGGGAATTCCCCCCCTTAAACTTCTGATTGTGGGATAGGTCAAATAGGTTTGCAAACCATATAACTATATATCCACATTCACATCTTAACTAGAGGATATTTTTATTGTAGTTTATAAAATTTGGTCTTAATATTGGTATATTTAAAATTATGTGATATCATATAATCACATCATCATCAACGTCCTCATCATTTCCATCATCATTATCACCATATTCATTCATCTCATTGTCATCATCATTTTCATTGTCATCATAGTCATCATTGTCCTCATTATCGTCATCATTTTCATCATTATCATTATATAAGCACATCATTGTCAATGGCATCATCATCATCGTTGTTCGTCATTATTTTCATCATTGTTATTGGGTATGTGTTATATTCTTTGCATAAATCCTATGCCAAATTGGATATTCTGGTATAATTTTTTCCCATTGTTTTCAATCCATTGTAATATAATTCTAGTAAAGGGATTAGGGTTGTAATCATAATGATCATCATCATCATTTTCATCATCTTCGTCATCATCATTGTCATCACCATTGTCATTCATGTCACTCACATAGTCAGTGTAATCATCATCAACATTCTCCATGACATTACTAACATCGCCCCCTTTCCCTTATGGTCTTAATAATGGTCATCATTGACATCATCATCATTGTCAGCATTGTCATAATCATAATTTTCATTCATATCATTCTCACTGTCATTGTCATATTCGTCATCATAGTCAATATCATCATCACTATCATCGCCAACCCTTTTCCATGAGGCATGCATGGCACCATGCAATAGAATTGGTGTTTTCATATTAAGAACCTCGAATGTTGAAGTGAATTTATTGATTGACATTCAAATACTTTCAGCATAAAATAATTGTAATTTCAATAGTATGCCTACATATTGTTAAAGGATTTTTAAGCATTTTTTATGTTAATGATCATTTTCCTTTTCCGTCTAGACTTCAAATTATGTGTCCATATAATAATTGAAACCCAAATACCTTGTTAGTGCCAAAAGGCCTTTTGAGCAATATAAATGTAGGTATAATCTCCATTGACTTGTCTTGCTAGGTTTGCACAAATTTGGATGCATGGAGGTGTCCATGAAGATAATTATACGAAATTATATTATATCACCAATAAAAAAGGAGTAGGATAATGCTTTATTTTCTATTATTAAAGGGGAAAGGAATATAACAATTGAAAAACATGAAATAACACCTAACGAGATTACTAGGGTATTCCGTCTTAATAAACATCAACCCTCGAAGATATTCAACAATATACACCATGGCCTAAAATACCATATATCCCTCAAGCATGGAATAATGGGAATATAATGAAGAACCTTACGAGACACCTTTTTGGTTACTTGATCTATTCGGTATCTACTGCTATGACATATAGGCATTCTGTTGCACACTCATACTGATTATAATATAAAATATGATCATTAGGACATGCATCAATTGCTTGATAGTCCATTCCAACATATTTCATGATGGAAGTTAAATCTCGGTATGTGCGAGGTAATTTATTTAATGGCGGTAACAAATATTCACCTATCAAGCTGTTACAACAAATTTTTAAAAAATGGCTAATATAAATATTTGAAGAGCATAATATTAACGACAACAAATACATCCTTATTATTTTTATGATGAAGTACGTATACCAATAAAAATATTATAGCAACATAAATCAAATCATATATATGCGATCGATGAAACATATAATCACATACGTACCTTAACACCAGCGTGATGGATGTGTTTGAAAAACCATTCATAACCTTCAAGTTCATCATCAGCAACACAGTAGAGAAAACACTTATGCGGGAGCCTTCCAAAAGCGGTTCATCTGCCTTCTCAAGTGTAGGTAAATCATGAATATCTTCAAAGTCATCAATTGGCAGTGCATGATGTTGATCATCATCCATTCTAACATTAAATGAATCATTGATTAATGTATTTGCACCATCATCCTCAATTATGTTATCATCATGATCATCGTCTAATTCCATATCATCATTAACTTGATCATGATCAGTATTCGTAGGACCTACATATTGACATTCCTCCTGCGCTAGTTGTTCCGCAATTACCACATTCTCCATGTTTGGAACATCCCTAGGAGGCCCTTGCTTTATAATTACAATTAAAACATCAAACAAAGAACGTTAGTCATGTCAATTAAGTAACACAAATAAAAATGATTCAATATACAATTACAAAAACTCTCAATATAAAGACCACATGATATATAAAAATGAATTATATTGACTTACCAATGGATGATATTCATGCCCCCCCTCAACATGCCCATGTTTTCTACAATGTTTTTTACCTGTTGCGACCAATAACCTTCTCTTATTAAAGCCCCTACATCAAGTGCAAGGACAATAACATTTTCCATCACCCCTTCTTTCCACTCCATCCCACAACCTAGCAAGCAATTGTCGATTTTGTTCTGGATCTTGATGACCTGTAACATTATTGTTACGTGGAATTTTATTACTCAAACCCTAAGAACAAAGTATGAGAAAACCCAAGTATATGATGAGTCTTCTTTTCCACAAGGGTTAGAACCAAATCCACATGTGTCAACCCTAACTCAAGAGTACAAGACCAACTATATAATGAGTCTTCTTTTCGACAATGGTTAAAACCAAATCCACATGAGTAAACCCTAACTCAAGACAAGACCAAGTATATGATGATTCTTTTTTTCCACAATTGTTAAAACCAAATCCACATGAGTAAACCCTAAGTACTAAAGACAAGACCAAGTATATGATGAATCTTCTTTTCCATAAGAGAAAACCCTAATTGAGGGTAAACCCTAACTCAAGACAAAACCAAGTATATGATGAATCTTCTTTTCCACAACAGTCAAATCCAAATCCCTAGAAAACCCTAATTAGTGAGGGTAAACCGACCTAACTCAAGACAAAACCAAGTATATCATGATGAATCTTCTTTTCCACAAGATTCAAAGCCAAATCCACAAGAGAAAAACCTTATAAGTGAGGGTAAACCCTAACTCAAGACAAAACCAAGTATATGATGAATCTTCTTTTCCACAAGAGTCAAAGCCAAATCGACAAGAGAAAACCCTAAGTGAGGGTAAACCCTAACTCAAGACAACACCAAGTATATGATGAATCTTCTTTTCCACAAGAGTCAAAGCCAAATCCACAACAGAAAACCCTAAGTGAGGGTATAAAACCCTAACACAAGAGAACAAAGTTTCTCCAAGAAAGATTTACCAAGAATAAACCAATTAGAAATTAACCAAGAGATACTTCAAGAGAGAAGTCACCAAAGATCAAGACCAAAATCCAAGACCAAGTGGGAAGATCCCCACAAAAGAACAAGGACAAAAAACAAACCCTTAGGAATTTCGCATTTCTTGTCCAAGAGATAAGTGTGAGAGTGAGTGTGTGAGATAATGAACCTAGGCCTACATCTATTTATATGAGTGTGTGTAGGAAATGAACCTAAGCATAGGATATGCAATGGTGCTTTCCATGTTAAATAGTTGACCAATTAAAGGCGACATCGCTTAAGCAACGCTTACTAATGTGTCGTCGCTTAACCGATGGTTATGAGAATATCCGTCGCTTCACTGACGCTTGTGGCCACATTTACAAAAAAGAAATGTATCCTTGTGATTTTTGGTAAGTTTAAAAAGAGAAATCCACATGCTGTTGGATTTTTCCATCGTATTTTGGATCGAAATGTAGTAGTGTTTGAGGGTGAGAGATCCGCATCGAATTTGGAATTTGGAGGGGTCACTTAGGTCTTTCAAGGAACTTTAATGGAGTTGTAATTGTAGGTGGAAGCTACAGGGAAGCTCATGATTTCTTCTATTGAAGCAGTTCCTCTCAAAAATTTATAGGTTTCTTTTCATATTCATTCTCATGGAGGGATTTCCCCTTGGAAATTTGAGTGGGATTGGGACCATTTGAGAATCCATTTCCATCATTTATTCGGGGGGGAATTGGAACCCCAAATTGCTAGTAAACACTACTACTTTGATCATAATTTAAAACTAGTTTGTACAAGTGATTACAGGGTTATAAATAATCTATGAACATAATATTTAAGTATTAATATCATTCACACACACTCTGAGAATATTTGGGATCATTAGGGCCGATTTGGAGACCTAGACATCAAAACTAGTGAAGGTCGAAATAGGGGAAAAAAGTGAAAAATTGGTCATTTAATGAAATTTCAAAAAAGGACATTACAAGTGGTATCAGAGCATGGTCCTGGAACCTGATACTCTTAACAAGGATTCAAATCAATAAGCCACCACCCTTAGATCCTGAAGTTTAAGGTGTTTTTGTTAGAGAAGAAAAAGTAGTAGAAGAAGAGGTACATTCTACTGAAAATATAACTAACTAGGGGAATGGATACACTGATCATGAGAAGGTGGAGTATATTAAACTCATACAACCTCTGTTTGATCACATAAAAAATAACATGAAGCAACAACTTATAAAGGATTTGAATTGTTGGTTAGCCAATTTGGAAGCAAATTAGGAGTAATAGGAGATAGAAATAGTTCACAATCAAAAGAAAAGAAGACAATGGTTGAGCATATTTTCTCAAGAATAGGACTCCATAATAGACCCCATGAATTTCATAGAAAATCAAGGAATAGTGTGATGTCCCCACCCCTCTACCGGAGAGAGGAAGTGACTATGCTGCTATCTAATCCGGTTAATCTAGCCCCATGAGCATAATATAAAATGCATTGAAGTAAAAACATACACAAGTGCATAAACCATTAACCTACAATGGAATAAAAATACATTCTATTCAAGAATTTTACATGTTCATTTAATTCATAAACACATACAAATGCATAGATTAACACATAGATACTTATCTTATGAAGAAGCTCGTCCTGTAATCAGCCATGTCGTTGCAACGTTCCACCCAACCATAGGCCAATGTGATCATTAATTTCTCAGTAACACTGCGACCCCCAAGCTGGGAATGATTCTCACAAGGAATATAGAACAATAGAAAGCTCACACATAGGAAAGGATAACAAAAAATTTACCCAAGCCAACAAAATTGGGTTTATCAGGCTGCAAAGGAGCTAGAAAGGATGACTGCGAAGCTAGTGATCTCAACCACAGAGCTATGGACACCTACACTAGATCTATCCTGGATTCTAGAAAATCTACACACCCAACACAAGAAACTACCCCCTTCTCTGCTACACAGTCCCTTAGGAAATGGATTCCTTTCCACTTCTATTCAGGGTGTGCAAAGAAGAAAACCAGCCCTCTCGATCTGTCTGTGAGGTTCATTCACACACTAAGTTTATCAAGCTAGTCAGACCCAATTTCCACTCCCAATTCAATTCATACCAAAGAACAGATGCATACACAACAAGATACACAATTCTAGGTTGAGGAAAATAGTTTTGGCAACAAAACAAATTGCCAAGATGGGTGGAAACAACCCCCTAAGAAACAATTCAATTTATAGGGACATTTTGGCTCTAACATGGCCAAAACAAACTCAATCACTCCGACAAAAATCATGGGTCTCTTCTCGCATTCGCTAGGAAATAAATACAACATATTTTCCCCAACTGGGTGATGAGAAACAACAGAAAAAATGTCAAGGAAGAATCTCAGCCAGTGATCCTTTCCCAATCGACCTCCAAGACATGGGAAAACCCTAGAAATATGCAAAAATGTGAATGGTAAAAAAAATGGATTGCTCCCCTAGAATGGACTTCCTATGTGAGGAAAATCAGATGTGTGCTTGCATGATAGAAAAAATTCCATGCACGTGAGTGGAAAGCAGTTTCTCTCTTTCATGTGAGGGTAATGGAAATGAAACTTTCCCTTGGGAAAACATGTGGTCAAGGCTAACAGCTGTTCCAGAAATGACAGTTGCCCACACTTCATAAGCCCAAAGGCAATAACTGCCCAACTAACTCTTGGAGAATTTAATTGTTTGGTGAATAAGACAAGAAAAGGTGGTTGGTATTTGATGGGTTCTCCTATTGACACTTGGCTTCTTCCCATTGTCTCAGAGGTTAAATACCCCCCCTTATCTTTATGAAATCATGCCCCATCTCTTTTAATGTTGCATTGACATAGCTGGTTGTGGGTTTTTAATTAAATTGCATAATTTACATGATGTCCAAAATTATAATGTGTCACCTAGCATGAAATATGATCGGCAATGATTTTAATCACCAAATCATAAAACGCTAAATCGATGGTGGGGATTTTGCCTTTAGAAACATCATATACATTTTCAATGAAAACAAGGTCAAAACTGGGGTGCTACGCCTAGTGCACCTAAATTTCTTGTACCTAAATAAGACCCTAACATTCAACTTGAACTTGCTACAATGGAAAAATAATGGGATAAATTAGATGAAGATTGTAAAAGAAGTGTACCATTTGATCAGTACTTTCGTGCTGCAAACAAACACAAAAAGAAGGAAGATAATAACTCTCTATACAAAAACAAACATTTAAATTGTGCCATTAGTAAAGTGTCACTCCCTATTTTGATGGCTCCTCTCAAATTTTTGCTAATAATTGGGTGCAAAAATTATATGTGTATTTTCAACTGAATCCAATGGTGGAAGAAGATGCCTTAAAAATGGCCATATTGCACTTGGAAGGAGATGCTAATGAACAGTGGTTCCATGGCCTGAAATTATCAAGTTAATGAATATGGAAAATTTATTGACATGGTACTAGAGAGATTTGAGAAAAAAGATCCTGAATTGTCTTTCAAAGAACTAGCACAATTGAATCAAGTTGGGACCCCGACTGATAATATGATGGAATTTAAAAAATTATCAGTCAAGGTGGCTGATGTGTCTATGGGAAGGTTAGTATTTTTGTTCACTGAAGGTTTGAATAAACCCTTAAAAGGTTTGGTGAAATCCAAAGATGCAATCAGCTTGACTAGAGATCTCCAAAATGTGCTTCCTAGAACACGATTTCCTCCCAAGCCTAACTTCAAATTTGAAAAGAAGCCTTGGTAAAGAGATGCACCTAATAAGAAGAATTTGTAAAGAGATTCATTTGGAAATAATAATAAATAATGGCTAAACAGGGATGAACTTCGAAGATTTTTTTTTGCATAACATGCTTTCAACCATGGACACCGGGGCATAAATGCACTAAGGGAAAAGCTCAATACAATGAATTATTTTAGGATAATGATGAGTATGAAGGGGGTATGGATGAAGAAGAAAACAATTAAGATAAATAGGAATGCTATGAGATAGCATATAAAGAATAAATACAAGAAGAAAATCATCCTTCACTAGACAAATCAAGAATGGCAGTACTTTCGGCAATGCCTCACTATCAGACTATTCGATGCAAGGGTGTGGTATTAGGTAAAAGAGCTTCATTTTTGGTAGATGGAGGAACCACACATAACTTCATTGATGAATATATGGTGGAGAAAATTAATACAACTACTAAACCATTCGATGGCTTCACAATTTTCATTCTCGGTCACAACACAATGCAATGCAAAACATGGGTTCCAAAGCTGGAAGTCACACTAGGTAACTATACGTTTGCTGATATTTTTCATGTGGTTGATGTTTCTGATAATAATGTGGTTTTGGGAGTGCAATGGTTGTATTATATAGTGGAGCATACAGTAAATTATCAAATTTCTAAAATGAAATTTCAATATTCTCATTTCTTTGTTGTTACATCATCTTTTAGTGTTGCACAAGTGGATGATGTTTTTCTCAAATGAATATTCAAATTTCATGGGCTCCCCAAGAGCATGGTAAGTGATAGAGATAGTAGATTCATGGGTAAGTTTTGGAAAGAAATTTATACATTGGTGGGAACTAAGTTGACTCCAAGCACAAGCTATCATCCACAAACTGGTGGACAAACAAAGAGGGTGAAGCAATGGTTGGAAGGGTACCTAAGAAACTATGTGGGAGAGTAGCAAAAAACATCTACAAAATGGCTACACTTGGGTGAGTTTTTCTATAATACCACTTTTCATATGTCAATAGGGATATATCCTTTCAAATTATTGTATGGTTATGATGCACTCAACTTTTTGAGATGATATTTGGTGATATTAGAGATCCAAAATCTAAATATTGGGTGGAAGAGAGCCAAGAAATTTTAAAACTTTTGAAAGGAAATTTTCAAGTTGCCCAAAATCAGAAAAAAAAATATGCAGATAGATATATAGAATAAATAACCTTTCATGTCAATGATTTGGTATATTTGAGGTTGCATGCATACAAAGAAACATCTCTAAAAAATAATGGGGCAAAAAAACTAAAACCAAGATATTATGGCCCATCCAAGCTAGTTCAGACGATTGGGGAAGTAGCATATGAGTTGGAACTTCCAGAGGGGAGTAAAATCCATAATGTATTCCATGTTTCTTGTCTCAAAAAATATCTTCCTTAGTAAATTGTCACTTTAGTAATACTTCCTCCCTTGGATGATGAAGGTCAGCTCACACTTGTTCCAGAAAAGATTTTGAAGACAAGAGAAAGGAGATGGAGAAAAAAAACTATCAAATAATACTTAGTACAATGGAACGATCTACCAAGTGAAGATGTGATATGGGAAGAGGAGAATATTTTGCAGCATCCAAATCTGAAATTGCTTGAGGACAAGTAATCCTGGGTGGGGAGGACTATAATGTCCCCATTCAAATAATTTCATACCAGGACAATTCCATCAATCCTACTAGTTCTCTAGGTTACATTAGAGGATATTTCAACTCAAAATTGGCCTCCTAAGGAATATAATAAAATAATAGTTAAAATAATAAAATAATATTTATTAAGTTTGGAGGAAGAATAGCAAAAAACTACTTTTTTGTTCATATTTTCGACATATCTCCCTATGCTTTTACTCAAATTTTGATCAGGAGAGCTCATGGGATGTAGAATTAAATTCTGCATCCAACGAGTTCCCACATCGCATACTTTTGACGGACCCCGCTACCCCAAAAACAAGAAATACCTGAAAAAAGGTAATGATAACATTCATGTTTTTTAGGTATTTCTTGTTTTTGGGTTAGAGGGGTCCGTTAAAAGTATGCATTGTGGGTACTTGTTGGATGCGGAATTTAATTTCGCATCCAAGGAGATCCCCCCCCCTCGAAATTTGAGTAAAAACATAGGGAGATATGTCGAAAATAAGAATAAAAATGTAGTTTTTTTTATGATACCAATCCCCAAATTTATATTAAAAAAATGTTTAAGACCTATATGGTATTTCAAATTTAAAACAATTTCATTTGCTAACACATGATGTCATGGAATTTGAATTAGGGTTGAAAGGCACATTTTGAGTTGAAATTTTCTTTAATGGATGGATACATTTGGAATTTTAAAAAGGGAGCTAATAAATGATGTTAAAACATTAGAATGGATAAATATTTAATAATGTAGCTTATTAAATAAATACAAGAGAAAATTAAAGTGGAAATGGAGCATGGAGACACACGGAGACTATGTGGCCCATACAAGCTAGAAATTTGGTGCCATGTGGCATCCTGCTCTTGCAATTTCGAATTCATGGGAAGACTAAAGGTTCCTGGATGAGTTAGAAGGATAATACACTTGGACATATGCATCATAGGTCAAATTTTGGAGGAAATGTAACTTAAATGGGACAAGAAGAGTCATTTTGGAGCTAGTGAGACACTTGGACTAGGTTTCCTAACTTTATGAAAACAATGATGAAGATGTTATGACACCTATGACAAAAATATGATCTCCAGGCTAACATTTGACATATCTGACATATCAAGTCAAAATAGAGCATTGATGATAGTTCTCATGGAGTTGGGGAAGCACAATGGGATCTAACTCAAATTTGGGGAAGGTGGAAGTCTAGGAAAGGGAGGACACATGGAAAATCATGAGCGCATACCCTAATTTGAATTGGCTTGAGTTTGTGGATGGTTTGAGATCCCTAGAAGGCTAAGGATGCTTATAAAATACAGGAAGAAACCAAGAGAAAATCTTTTGATTATTTGAGAAATTATCATTTGTGAATTGTGAGAGCTAGCGGATGACTAGTTTTCTTGCCTTAACCAATTTCGAGGGTGAAATATTCCCATCCAAGTTAGTGTTTGGAGAGACTGCTCAGGTCTTTTAAGGAGCTCTAATGGAGTTGTAATTGCAGGTGTAAACTACAGGGCAACTGGTGGGTTCTTCGATTGCAGCATTTTCTCTCAACCATTTCTAGTTTTCTTTGCATATTCATGCTCATGGAGGGATTGTGCCCTGAAAATTTGAGTGGTGTTTGGAATATTTGAGAAGCCATTTCCAGCATTTACCTAGGGGGAATTGGAACCTGAAATTGCTAGTAAATACTCCTACTTTGATGAGAATATAAAACTAGTTTGCATAAGTGATTGGAGGGTTACAAATGATCTCTTAACATAATATTTAAGTATTAATATCATTCATACACAATATGAAAATATTTGGGATAATTTGGGCCAATTTGGAGACCTAGATATCAAAACTAGTCAAGGTTGAAATAGAGGAAAAAGTGAAAAACTGGTCATTTAATAAACTTTCAAAAAGTGAAATTGGAGAGGAAGCAACTACATTTGGATATGTGACAAGAAGCATGCCCAGAATTTGCGCTTCTTTGGAAATCCAACAAGTAGACCATCATAATTTCATGGTTGAAATTGACGGTATGATAAACAGTTAACCTATTTCATTTTTTATTGATGTAGGTGCTAATCTAGGTTATATATCACCAAGAATAGTCAAACGATGTAAATTAGTACCTGAAAAGTTTGAAAAGTCATGGATGGTATAATTAGCGATGAGTACTAAATGTAAAGTTAGTAGTTTATTGAAAATTGTGAATTGATGATGAATGAATTTCATTACGCATGATGATTTGAATATTATACCTTTAGGTTCCTATGATAGGTTAATAGGAATGGATTGGCATAAGAAACAAAAAGTAATGTTAAATTTTTTTGAGAAAAATTTTACATGTACAAACGATAATGGAAACACTGTAAAACTAAAAGGGATTCCTAGGAAGGTTACAATCATAGAAATTCATGCTTTACAAATCAAAATATCAGTAAGAAATGATGTAAAGTGTTTGTTGTATATATAATGAATGATAATGATAACGAAAACTCAACTTTTACTAGAATACACGTGAGTCTTAGTGGAGTTTGAAGACATATTTCTAGAAGAAGTCGGTGGACTTCCTTCGAAAAGAAACATTTAATTCACGATCAATATGATACCCAGAGTGGTACAAACATCAAAATATCCTTAGTGAATGAACATAATAGAACTTATAGAGCTAAAATATAACTACATGAATTGATTGATAAAAACTATATTCTACCTAGTTTTTCTCCTTTGGGAGCACCGGTCTTATCCGTGAAAAAGAAAGACAAAACCTTAAGATTGTGCATAGGCTATCAATAGCTAAATAAAATGACAACAGAGAAATACTACCCACTAACCCAGATAGACGATCTATTCGATCAATTCCATAAATTAACTATATTTTTGAAGATAGACTTAAGGTATAGTTATCATCGAGTATGAATAAAATATGAGGACATATTTAAAACTACATTTAGGACTAGTTATGGTCACTATGAGTTTGTCGTAATTTCTTTTGGGTTGACAAACATGCTTTTTGCATTCATGTGTTTAATGAAAACCATTTTAAGTAACTATAATGATAAGTTTGTGGTTATATTCATATATGACATATTAATCTACACTAAGAATGAACATGAACATAAAGAACATTTGAATATAATTCTGCAAGTACTAATAGAACAACCTATATATGTGAAGTTCAGTAAATGTGATTTCTTCAAGGATAGGATTCAATAGCTCAAAAACATAGTGTCGAAGGATGGAATATCTGTCAAATACAAAGAAATCAAGGCTATCAGTGAATGGTTGGTTCCTCAAAATGTAACCAACATAATATTATTTATGGGGATTACCGGATACTACTGGAAGTTCATCGAATGCTTTTTTAAGATTTCCTACCCCATAACTTTGAATTGGAGAAAAAATGTAAAAACTTTGAATGGAATGAAAAATGTGTCGAAAGATTTAATAAATTAAAACACCTACTAACTATCTCCTCAATGCTAAATATTGTTTATCCTTTCAAGGACTTCATCGTATGTACTGATGCTTGCAAATATTGATTGGGAAGGGTTTTAATACAAGAAAATTATCTCATGGCATATGAATCTAGAAAATTAAAGGAAAATGGAAATAATTATGCGACAGAGGATTTGGAACTTGCTGCCATAATTCACGCCTTAAAAATGTGGTGACATTACCTAATTGAGAGTAAATTTATGCTCATGTCATATAACATTAGTCTTAAATATTTATTTGATCAACAAAATTTAAATTCCATATAGGAAACATGGTTGTCCCTCTTAAGAGAATATGATTTTGAAATCAAACACATAAAATGAAAGAAAAACAAAGTTGCAGATGCTTTGAGTCATCATGCAAATTTATTGTACATACCAAATATAGAAGAAATCAAACTTAGAGTTATGAATGAGCTACATAAAAGACCATATTTTGGGAATCCTGGGAACTACAAGATGATCACCATGGTCATAAAATATTTCTTTTGGACAAACATTAAGAAGTGATAGAGTACTTAGCTCAATCCTTAGAATGTCACCAAGTTAGGTGGAACATAAACATCCAACGGGACTATTGCAATCACTACCCATTCTGGAATGGAAGTGAGAAATAATTACTATGGATTTTATAACATGCCTATGGAAGAATTTCCTACACCATGATTCAATCATGGTCGGAGTTGATAAATTAAGTAAATATGCTCATTTAATTCCTATTAAATCTACCTATAATGTTGTTAACATTGCAAATATTTTCATGAAATAGATATTTAGGTTACATGGTGTACCAAAAGTAATAGTTTGAGATAGAGACACAAAATTTACAGGTAACTTCTTGAAATCTGTGTTTAAAGGTTTAGGAACACAATTGAATTTCAGTATTGCATATCATCCACAAACGAATGGGCACACTGAAGGAGTAAACTATGTGTGAGAAGACATTCTAAGGATGTATGTCATGTACAAACCAGGTAAGTGGGAAGACTACCTACACTTAGTGGAATTTCCTTACAATAATAATTTTTCAGTTTCGGCACGTATTAGTGCTTTTTAAATATTATATGGAGACAAATGTAATACTCCAATTTGATGGAGCAGACAAGCTTATAGGTTAATTTTAGGACCTCTTTTATTAAAAGATATGGAGATAACCGTGAAACATGTAAAACAAAACTTGAAGGTTTCCAAAGAGAGGAAGAAGCATTATGCTGATTTAAAAAGAGTTCATAGAGAGTTCTAGGTGGGTGAAAATGTGTATATAAAGGTAAAGACCAAGAAAATTTCCTTGAGATTGGGAAAGTATTCAAACTTGGCACCTAGATATTGCAGGCCATTTGAAATTATGGCTAAACTAGGGCTAGTTTCGTACGAGTTAGACCTACTACCCAATATTAGAGTGCACAATGTGTTTCACGTTTCTATTTTAAAAAGATATGTTCATCATGTTTCTCATGTGATCAATTGGAATGTTATCCAAGTGGAATCCAAAGGAGAGTTCCAGGTGGGACCAGAGTGCATTCTCAATAGGAGAGAACTTTTACTCTAGAATCGTACCATCGGTCAAGTCAAGGTGCAATGGAAGCACCTTATTCCGGAAGAAGCTACTTGCGAACTGGAAATTAATAAGTGGGAGGAATATGGAGTCTTATTCCAAGATGATGAAATATAAGAGTAAATAAAAATTCTTATAACAATGAGGTCAATGTTATACTCTAAGGGGAGGTGTATGTAATGCGATGAGAATTAATAGTTTATTATTAATTATGCTAAAAAATATTTGATTTTTTTTTACTTTATTATTTTTGGTAGAAAGTAAAAAATAAAACATTATGTAATAAATCATTTGTATTTAAGAAAATATGTTGAAGTGGGATAGAAGTAGAAATAGTTGTTAAAGAAATTTTGTTGACACATAAGAGGAATATACAAGTGGTTGAAGCCACTTACTGAGAACTCAACATGCAGGAGGAATCATCCCCAAAAATTAGGTCACAACTCCTAATTGAGTGCTAAAGAAGACGAGGCTCATAAATGACGAAGTCATAGGAAAAATACTATATATTAGTATGTCCTTGAGCAGCAAAAGGCTAGAATTGGATGAGGATTGAATATGAGAATGCAAGAGATGGTGCATTCAATGATTTTTCTCTTGTGGTTCAACGAACATGTTTGGGGTTCTGAAGCAAGTAACTTGGTTTTTTTGTGAGTTGGTTGGGAGGAACAAATATTTTACTTTTGTTTTCCCAATAGTGGTGCCATGTTCTTATTCTATGTTTTAAAATTACAATAGAATGTTTTCTTCTAGATTTACATGAATAGTGTATAATAGTATGCATCGATAAGTCTAGTTTATTTATCAAGTTTCTACTCAATTATGTTAACTATAGAATGTCAAATGGTTTCTAAGAAATCTTCTTAGATCAGGAATCTAAAGTTAGTTAGGATTTTCTTTTATGGATTAAATCGAAATTTTGCACTTAATGTATATGTATCGAACTATATTAAATTCTTTGTAATGTCCCCAAAAAACAAAAACAAAAATATGGGCTAGTAAAAACTACCTATATGGAACAATATCCACTTGAGGAACTCTATCGTATACTTCATGTACCTATGTTTATTCATAAGTTGTTCTTACATTTTTTTTTTTACTTTGAGTCCTTGTTTTTAATGTACTTTACTTATTATGTTGTATTGTTGTTTACTACTTAGTATTATGTTTATACTTTTGTCGCTTATGTGTCGTCACTATGTTTATATGCTTCGTTCTTTCCGAATTGTCGCACTTGTTAATTATAGAGTCCTAAATTCACTTTGTTTGTGGAAAAAAAGTGGGAAGAGTGGCGGGACGCATTATTCCATGATGGTTTGAAAGGTAAAGGTGTTTACTTGTAAGCAATCTTACTTAGTTATCTGAACTAAGGCACCTATTCTATTTCACATGCAGTTCATGCTTATGATGGAAACTTGTTTAAAGAGTATGGAATTATTGATCTTGAAGAACATACTTTGGGTTGACTTTGGTTTCTAGTTGACTCAGAAATATAACTACGTATAAATCATATACTTTTCAATTTAACTAACACTATTGAAGTTCTTGTTCTGTACCTCTACTTCCTTATGTTCTGGTGACACTTCATTTTACATCATGGTATTAATTACGTTTATGTTTAGTTTATTAAAAACTATTAGTTGTATATTGTGTTTTTATGTGTGTAGGTTATTATCTCAGACTAGATTCAAATCTTGATTTTTATTACGAGGGTTAAATGTAAAACATGGCATATTACATATACCATGTTCACTAAGCATAAACTTAGGGATTAATTGTATTGTATTAAGTTAATTTTTTAACCTAAGGTTCATATGTTATTATGCCTTAACCCTATGGTGTATTTTATTATATTAATATATAAGTCTTGTGGTTGAATTAAGGCCAATGAGAACGATACATGGACTATACACTTAAGCCTTATCATTGCAATACATTATGCGTTGTTATAACAAATACATTGTAATGTTTTACCTTGTGTTATGACTAGCGTGGAGAATATATATAATATGGTTGAACCATATGTTAGCGAGGTTTTAATATTTTGCATGGATAGTGAAGTCCACCATAATGCAACGAAGTTTGAACTATGGAGAAGGGGGTTTTGTAAAACATTAATGGACACCAGCTCATGCATTAATGCCATTAATGGACTTGGGCTTCGTGACAGTGCAAACTTAGGTTTGGTTCACTATGGCATTGCCGATTCACTTGTCATTTGGGATTTGTGGATTCTGGCTCTATGTAGGAGAAAACATGGAGGAGACCCTCAGACTGTACAACAATCTTTGTTCAGGGTTCTTATATATGCACATTGTTTTGGTTTAAGGTTCTTGATGTTGTCATACTTCTCATCCATATTGTATTCGATTTTGGTTGCAGGTGATAGGGTAGAAAAAGGGGGGTGTCTCCATACTTCAATGTTGACTCCAAGGTGTTGCAAAGTGACCACGGTAATCTTGTGAGCAAGTCGATACATGCTACCTCTCTACCCCTTTTGCGCAGACTGCATTTCGGTTTGTTGCTTGGTTGGCGTTTTATATTTTGGGTTTTGAATTCTCCTTCAGGCTTAAGATTACAGACTTGGGTTTTATTTTAATTGTTAAGGCATTAAGCCATGAAGTAACTCGTAAGCCGTTCATCTCTATGTAAATAAGTTTAGGTTCTGTAAATCATTATTTTTATTTCGTCCCTTTAGCCAAGAAATGAACCATTACTTGCAATGGTGCGTTGGCCCATTGGCATGCCTATGCAACTTGGTTTTTTTGTCTTAAATAACGACTGTGTAGAAATCTTGATACCCACTATGTAAATGGATATAAATATTGTTTTGTAATTGATTACCATGGTTATTATTTTATGCTATGTATAAGACAATTCTATTCTACATTTTTCGGTTGTTGTGGTAAATTTACATGGGGCATTCTCCTGCTTGAAGGTTCTGTGTATAATGGTGCTCCTTAGCTTTATACTATAATACATTGACAACATGGGTATAGGCCATGCCATGAATGACATGATCCTTTCCCACAGTGTTGCGATAGCTTAGTGTAGGGTTTTTAATATTGTTCTTAGTTCTTATGCGATTTGGACACTAAAGAGCCATGGGTGGGGAACCCACAATGGCCAACGTTACTGTAGGGTTATTTTGGAAAGACTGTGTGTTAAACTTAAAAACTTAGCCAAGGTTTTGAATGTAGTTAGGGTCTTACGAACTCACTGTTAGCTTATTCCTTTGTCTATTACATAGCATTTGGCGTATTTATAACTTGCATCCCATATACATTAGATGAATAGCATGGCATGTGTAAAGATAGTTATACAACTTACTTATTGTTTGTGTATAAAATGCCATGGTTTGTTATTATTGTTTTTGCGTTGGGTATAGACATCCATAGGAATCAATGTCATGACCTATGTTGGAAAAATAGGTTTTAATTATTAGTTGTTTAATGTTATGCAATGGTTGTGTGTATATTTAGATGGGACCTTTAAACAATTTATGTTTTATCGAAAGGATGATTGTAATAAATAGGACTGTAGGCTATTTTATAACCATGAGTTATGTAAAGGTATGTGATACTGGATTAAGAGATTAGGACTGTGGAAATTATATAATAATATAGAGGTTTGGTATTGGACCACATGGATGGTCAATATGCCTTCCCTGTTTGGTTAATTATGATTATGTTTATTTAATTTATACCTGTTGAGAAAAACCTTGAAGGTCTTTGATGATTTCCTATCTTAGATTTAGTTTTTGTTTGTTCTTAGTTGATTTAGTTTAGATTATTTAATTTTGTACTTTAGTTTATAATTAATATAATTAGTAGATTAATTACAAAACTATTTCAGATCTATTATATATATATATATATATATATATATATATATATATATTTAACCTGTGCTTCTGAACTAGTTTTTTTTTTTAAAAATCTAAGGGAAGAAAATATGTCAGCAGAGTAATAAAGTTTAAAGAACAATACTTATATACTTAACTAGAAATCAAAACCTATTTTACAGTAAAAATAATCCAAGTAATTGAAATAACATAGGAACAAACTTGAAGGTACAAACCCTGGTGATATACAACATATGATAAAATTTGTAGCCTAAGATTAATATTTAAGAAGAGAAACCCCTAGCAGATTCAAATAACAAAATCAATCCCATAGGGTTAGGAAAGGTATTGAAATCATTTACCTAGCGTAACCAATATTAAATCTAGAAATTAACATAGACATTGTAGGGCGTCATACCTGAAATTGAAGCTCTATTAATGGTTGAACCTACACACTTAAATACCCAGCATTAATAATTCAATGCAAATATGACCTGTGTTTGATGACCAAATCACTTGGGAACTACCACATTCCATCCAACCATGACCCACAACTGTTCTTGGTTTAAATATGGATCTCCTGGAGCTGGACTCAAACATGAAAGTAGCTTAGAGCTCCTAAGGTAGGGTTTCCTAACTGGTATTCAATTATGAATCAATTCTCCTTTCCTTGCAGGAAACAGTTTCTCCAATAAATCACTTGAGAGTAGAATAGGTAGAAATAATAATTCTCCCCAGATAAAATGAGAACCCCAATCCTTTCCTTGGCTTGAATCTTTATAGATAGACTTTTCATTCAAAGGGACACTTAAATCAAGAAACCTTGGTTTCTTGATTTAACTATTTGTAATTACTTTGGGTAAATTATTAATATTTTAACTTTGCAACTTTCTACTAGTTCCTAGTTGGACTTTTACAGACATTATACTATTTATTAATATTTCATAATAAATAATAATCAATGGATCTCTTCTTCTTTTTTCATTTATTTATATTATTAATATATTTAATTCATTATACATAACATGCATAAAGTACATAATAATACAACACTTTATTAACTTTTTCTTTGGGCATCATATACCATGACCCCTAGACTTCATTACACTTCTTCTTTAAGGTCAAGTAGGTATATGGTTTAGGTCTACTAGGCAAGGAAACTCTAAACATCCTTGCATGTTGAATTTCTCTCATATAGTGTGGTAGCTCTTCTGTACTTGATGAGCAAACATAAATTCAAAATTTCATTTAATCACTTATAAATAAGTAAGATGAGATCAATATTTTCCTGGAGTCATTTTCACTTAGAAGTTATTAAAATCTTTTCAGTAGCCCCTACCACTTATAAGATCACATACTCAATGCTTTTTATAGGGTGTTACAATTCAGTGCAATTCTAGAGCTCCTCACTTAACACTAGTGCTAGGATGTACTTGTATGATACACTTCAGGATATAATGGTGAATGATCCTATGCTCTAGAGCTTATGCTCAACATCAACATGGAATGCTCTAGGGATTATTCCCAACACATCCAATTATCTTTTCATGTGTTCTAGAGATTCTCGCTCAACACAAAGGTAAGTACTCATGTGCTCCAGAGCTTCTCGCTCAACACAAATCATCAATCACTCAAATGATCCAGAGCTCCTTGCTCCTCGCTCAACACAAAACATCTCATCAATCATGTGCTTCAAAATCCACACCCAACGCAAAGAAGAAAACACATACATCATCAATAATTGACTTATGCCCAATATATAAAACCAATCATCATGTTAATATGAAGTTGGGTCTTCAACCAAATATAACCATAAGCATCAAGATAATCATCATAATCAATAGGCACCTTCCTATAAGTGTTAGGTCCAAAATTTGGGATATTACATTCTTTCTTATGCGTTAGATTTTAGTAATGCATTTCTGGACTCTTTACCTATATTATTTGATAGCATGTAAATTGAAAGTAATTGTAGGTGAAATATATACATCCTCTAGTCATGTTAGTATAAGGGCCGATGCACAATCATGGACTCCTTTAAAGACACTTTAGATGCCACATAATACTGGAGAAACCTAGAAATTGTAACTTTAAGTGACAATTAGGGGTACTTCTCTAACTTATTTGAAGATGAAGTAAAAATACAAAAGATAAGTAATTAAATCAGCTTTCATAATATATAGCATTTATGCAGACAAAATGTGTGTAAATGATTATAAAAATATTTTATGTGAAATTGGGTACTGAAATGTTTAGCACATCATAACATATATGTTTGTGTGGGTGCAGCAATATATGAGGTAGGATAAATTATTGTAAACATATAAAGGACATATGGGCCTAGTGCAACACTATTTATTCTGAATTTTTCATGATTTTATTATTATTATTAATTATTGAAGTCAGAAAAGCTTGAAATGAAAACGTTTTGTGCAGGTGCAACACTTTAGGGGAAAAAATTAATGAAATCCTTAACTTCTATATATAAGAACATAGACCTTCCTCTCGTCTAGTGCACCATATAGTTTTCTTTGGAAATGGTGAAGGAAATCAAAAGTTATATAAAAAACCATCAATGTATCTATTTTTCAAAACTTGCATGTGTCATTTAGAATAATAATAATAAATAAATAAAACATACTTTTGAAGGAAAAAATTTACATTTTTAGAATCGTAAGATCGTACTCTACAATATTCTAAATTTTCATAAAAAAATATTGTTTGTCATAGCTAAACACGGCATCGAAACTGAGAATATTGATAGATTTCTAAAAGACAAGCAATAGCCATAGTTTTTTTGTCTTATCCAATAGGTTCAGTAGTCCGAAGCTATTTCTGAACATAATGACAAACCTTATTCCCACCAATTTTTTTAATTTAAAAAAAAACACATATGCTTTTTTGCTTAACTAATTTGGTACAAGAGTAAAAAAGAGTAATGGCATCCTTATCCCATTGTAATACCCTTTAGACTCACAGCATTCAATCCAGATGGTCTATGGGGTGTCCAATGGTCCAACATTACATTGGTTGATGGGGGGGGAGAGTCAAAGGAGGAAGAGGAAGGTGTAGAGGGAATCAAGGGAGGGAGGGAAGGGTAGGGGACATATATGGGGGGGATGAAGGGAGGAGAAATGTAAGGGAAAGGGATGGATGGTTATGCAAGATATATGGGGGGGATGGGAGAGATATGAGGGGTGGACAGTTGTTTACCTATCTCTGGAAATATACGGTCCATATAATAGAACAAATCATTCAGTACCATAAATATTCAAACAATTGTGTGGCCATCAGTGTAGTGAGTGTTTATATGTGTATTAAAGATTTAGACAGTTTTCAAGATTTAGTAATTAGCATTTATAGTAAGTGGGATAAATCTCATTACGATCATCATCATAATAATCATAATCATCAACATAGCCATATTCACCACCACCACCACCATCATCATCATCATCATCATCATCATCACCATCATCATCGTGATCATTATCATCATCATCACCATAATTTTTCATCATCATCATCATCGTGATCATCATCATCATCATCATCATCATCATCATCATCCTCATCATCATCATCACCATCACCATCATCATCACCATCATCAGCATCGTCGTCGTCGTCTTCATCATCATCACCATCATTGTTCATTATAATCCTCATCGTCATCATCATCATCATCCGCATCATCACCCTCATCCTCATCATCATCATAGTCATCATCCTCCTCATCATCATCATCACCATCATTGTTCATCATCATCATCATCGTCTTCATCGTCGTCATCATCATCATCATCATCATCATCATCATCATCCTCATCATCATCATCATGCTCATCATCATCATCATCATCATCATCATCATCATCGTCACCCTCATCCTCATCATCATCATCATGGTCATCGTCCTCCTCCTCATCACCATCAGTATTCATCATCGTCGTCATTGTCATCATCATCATCATCATCATCCTAGTCATCCTCATTGTCATCATCACCATCATCATCACCATCCTCATCATCATCCTCATCCTCATCATCATTATCATCATCATCATCAACCATCATTCTTCCTCATCATTGTCGTCATCATCATCATCATCATCAACCATCGTTGTTCCTCATCATTGTCATCATCATCATCATCCTCATCATCATCGTCGTCATCATCATCATCACCATCATTTTTCACCACCACCACCATCATCATCATCATCATCCTCATCCTCATCCTCATCATCACCCTCATCATTATCCTCCTCCTCCTCCTCATCATCACCAGCATTTTTCATCATCACTGTCATCGTCATCATCATCATCATCATTGTCATCCTCCTCCTCCTCCTCCTCCTCATCATCACCCTCATCCCTATCATCATTATCATAGTCATCCTCCTCATCATGACCATCACTTTTCATCATCATTGTCATTGTCATTGTCATTGTCATCATCATCGTCACCATCATCATTACCATATTGTTCATCATCATCGTCATCACCATCATCATCATCCATATCAGCATCATCATCATCATCACCCTCATCCTCATCATCATCATCATAGTCATCATCCTCCTCCTCCTCATCCTCATCCTCATCATCATAGTCATCATCCTCATCGTCATCATTATCATCATCATCATCATCATTATAATCACCATCATAGTCATCATCATCATCATCATCATAGATACTACCATGGTCCAAGGATAGGTTTTGGATGTCTTAACCATTGGTATGGGGTCCATTGTAAGGTTATAGAAGTTTAACATATTTCAGTCCAAGTTTGATATACATTTGATATTTAATATTTTAATACTTGATAAGCATGGATCAGTCAAGTTGCATATTTAGTGAGCACTAAATCACATATGTGATATATCGCATGTGCACTAAATCGCATATGTGATATATCCCATTCGCGTTTTGGAGATCACATAAAAAACCGTCCATTATTAAAAAGCATCGTATTGATATCGCATATGTGATAAAATAGAAATGTGTTATATTTCATATGAGATATGTGTTATATAAAAAATGTTGGCTTGCATGCTGTGGTCCAGGTTTACTGTAGCAAAAGACATAATTCTTCTAACCTGCGCACAAAGAATTGTTCAACCTACAATTTAATCATTACTTACATAATTCCATAGGTTTTGTACAAGTTTGGATGAAGTTCAATGGGGAATGTACGTAATAGAGGTTGAAATTCAGTGAGGAAGGTGCTTACACTAGAAGAAGTTGAAAATAAAAAAGAAGAAAAGAGGGAAGATTCAAGAAATCGTTGGGATTCATTAGATGGCCAAATAGTTCCCATTCCCACTCAATCGATACCTGACGTAGAGCATGAGGAAGATAATGCAACATTAAAGGAAGCTGGTTATAGGGAATATGATATTATTGATACATTATTAAATGGACAATCTTGTGAAGAGTTCAATAATTATGTTACTCCCGATGAAAATGTGACTCATCGACAACCATGGTCGGTGGTTCAATCTCCTAATCAAAGTTTTCATCTTGTATTGGATGTAAATGTCACTCCAACATTTCAAATGGCAAGAAATTTCACATCAAAATGAAAGAGAACTCCTAAACGCATACAAGTGGATGAGAGTGAATTGACTTCCATGGAAGGTAAGGTTGCTAAATGCACTATCCTTCATCATTGTTCTCAAATAATCAAACAATATTTTGATAACAAATTTGAAGCCGATAAATGCTAGTTGTTTTTAGCTTTGCTTAAATATATAAATATGGCAACTATTGGAATAAATGTAGGCATAAGAACAATGAAGAATATCGAATCTAGTAATCACATTGTTAAATCTTTTTTAGCTGCATTCACATCGATTTGTAAAAAAACTCGTTCACAGGACTGTAATGTGGCTCGTCATGTATTAGCTGAATCAATTGTATGTAGATCCACAAGACAATGTCGTTTACTTAAATGCACATCACAAATTGTGCCTTTACATCCAAATACACTTAAAAAATATTTAGTAAGAAGAGACAACCTTGATGTAGAGGGACAAATGGAAACATTATGGGAATTTAGCGGTAGGTTTCCCTACAAAGACATGAAGTTATTCGAAGCAGTGAAAGGCCTAGTGCACACGTTTTGGAATGATAACATGAACCTCATGTTAAACATTATCTTGTATTGCCACAAACTCAACTGTTTGATATGTTTAAAGTTGTCCACGTAGAGCTCAGGCTCGGGCAAAGATATTTTGAAAAATGCAAGCCTTGGTATGTTAGAATCAATACCATTTGGAACACTTGTTGTTGTAGATACCACAAAGAGTTTGACCTATATTACCATACATTTGCACATATACATCATTTTTTGCGTCCTAACCATGTGCAGGAATGCTCAAGTACAGTAGCGCCAATGTCATCCAGAGATTTCATCCATAACATAATGTGTATGACGCAAGATGGGAAGACACATTACTTAAAACAATGTGTAGATGGTTCTTGCAACAATTATGGTGGGCTATCATTATGGTCTGATTGCATCCATGAAAGTGAAGATCAATCATTCAGGAATGCAATTGTTGAGATGGAGAACTATTAGTATGATACATATCAGCTACATGATGGGAAAGAATGTAGGAATATTAAATTGGTGACTTCATAGGTAAATTGTTGAATATTGAAATATTAATATTCATGTACACATCTTTTATGTTTTTTTATAACACTGTTTATTTCTTTACACGAGGTGAAAGTATGTGATTTTATTTCATAGTTTCGTGGAAATATCCAACAATACATTCAACATGTCAATATGTGTCATAACCCCAAAATTTCATAAACATTTAAAAAAATTTAGAGTGACATAAAATGTCTGAAATCACAGTTTAGTAACTTCTAGTAGTTAGTGGAAAATGAAACAGTTTAATACATTGTAATGATTAGTTTCAAAATACAGAAAATTAATACAACTTTAATTTTTATAAGTTATATATAGATGACTTGCATTTAGTTGCTACTAGTTGTACTAATGATTTACTTTTGTCAAGTAGGTGAGAAACCATATTTGAAATTCGAGGCTTACTTAGCATTCTGTTAACTCAAATGGACTGATGGTTCTTACAGGTTCAATAGGTAAGCGTTTTAACAAGTATGACTTTATTTTTGCATTAAGTCGATAAGTACTTATTTACCATGATAAGATGCTAAAGTGTAAATTGATTATTAAAATGCAAGGCTCCGATAATGTAAAGTAATTTCATTTATAGTTGTAGATCTATGACAGTATTTACGTTTAAGCCATAAATACTATTATTTTCATCAAATTTAGTGCCATTTACCCGAATGAGTTCTACCAAAGTTTCTTTCTGTTGTAAGATTATAATACCTAGTCAATTCTAGATTCTTCCAGTGAGCATATGGCTCATGATCTTGACATATAAATACTTTTACTGTATTATGATCTTACTGATATTGTCATGTTTAATACTCAAATGTACTGCTTTTTATGCATGAAGATAATCCTATGATTTTCAAAGATAAAGTTTACAATGGGTTATTAGTTTTATTAGGAGAAACTCTTGCATATAATTTGTCTTCAGTCAGCTTGAAGACGTTTTCATTATCAGCATCGATTTTTAAGTGGACAAGTTTAGAGCCCTTCAGTTTACAAATAAGCTACATATCTCTGCCTTAAATCTTCCTTTCTAGTTGTAAAGAATATCAACTTGTTTGATTGTATTCAATTATGATTATCTTCTTGCACTGCTAGAAATCAAGATATAAACTTAAATTTCTAGGTTATCGCCATGATGCAAGTGTTATTGTAATAATACAATATCACATTATTTTATAATGTTACCATATAATTTTACTTGTATTCTAAGCTGGATTTACTACCTAACAACTACTTCCATATAGTCAAAACTAAAGGTAAAACACATTATAAGTTATGTTCTTACACTATACTATATCTAATGCATGGTTTATACAATAGCATGATTGTCATTTTAAACAATATTATGAACTAGTTAAAGGATCGATAGCAAAGTTAATTTGATGTGCAAACATAAGAATGTTATACTATGGTCGATGCATAGATTCCATTATTAGCAATGGTAGAAGTCCTTATTATAATCAAATTGCATGGTGTAAATTATTTGCAATGATATAATTCCTCCTTGGTGTATGCCGCGTTGACATTAGAAACGACCCTCGCATGGTTAAAATTTAGAAGTGAACATGGTATATTCTCCTCCATGCATTGGTGACTTAAAGGAAGTGAAACCCTACTTCTTGGCATTTGGCTCCAAGGGTTTGTCGTCTTGCAGGCTGTATTGTGAGGTTCCTTGTGGCCATGAGAGGCATGCTCCTTCTCTGCTTGTTAGCTCTGTATTCTTCCTTACTGTGCGAAGTGGTTTGGGTGTCTTAGTTTGTATACTCGATTTCCCTTCTGAGTAATGTTTTTATGGTGCGAGTTGTTTTCACTTGTAACATTCCTTTTAAATTGCCTCCAAATATATTGTAATTTTTGAATGTATTTTTTCTCTGGTGAGGAGCTCAAGGCCAAGTCCCCACCAGTAGAACCCTGTATGTTAGGTGATGTGATTTTCCTAAGCCATAGACCTGGGAGACGCGAAACCAGGACACGACTTAACAACAGACGATCGAATCCACTAGGGAAGGTAAAACAGTGAATGGGTCTATGGGAAGAAGAGTGAACGTCTTCTTTCAACGACATAAGGTTTTAAGTGTCATCCTAGGTCGAAGTAAGACTAAGTGGACTAACTTACATTATGGGTTTTTTTGAGTTAATATTCGTGCCTACATGGATACATGTTTCACCAAATCTCATCCCGACTAAGACACCTTGGTGTAGCACTTAATCTGATCTAAGACCAGATAGACGGAGTCGTACTAAATTTTTAGCGTCGACATAAAAGAGTGGAGGAGTTAAAGTTGAAAGAGATAAACAAGGAGAAAACAACCTCAGGAATTAATTTATTGAAGGGACTGTATAGGTCGTGGCCCTTAGAAGATATCAAGGAAGGTATCTTTTTCAACATATATCATTTATTAATTAAATGGTGATATACCATCTATTTAGATGAATATATATATATTTATACTAGACATATATTTAATAGAAATATGGATCTATATATATATATTAGATGGCGATAGGGAAATGCCACATCGGTGGGCACGATGAGTGGGATATCCCTTATAATCATTAAAAAATAATAATAACCCTTAACTTCTAAAATAAGGTAAAATTTCCTATGATAAGGATATTTCCGTCTATGACAAGTGTCAAGGCGTTGATTTACCTACTCTCCAAAACAAGTATTAGACTATACCACCTACTTAAGTTCATTAAGCATTACATTTAAAGGAAATATATTTCTTAAGGCAAAAGACGATTTTGGTTGTCTGCGGGTTGTCACTAGACTGCAAATTTTTAGGGAAGCATGCCCCAGCAAAATCAGTGGCATAAGTACTGCCTTAATTTATTGGAAAATGGGCGCACCATAGGGGAGAACCGTTTTATTCTAGGGTTATTTATAGGTTGAGAAATTTCTTAAGACGGGGGGCATTCTCTTCTTGGGAAGGGAGAATGGATGGAAGGATGCGAGCATGTGATTGGGAATCACCCTCCTTACTCCATCTTGCCTGATAGTGAGAGATTTTCCATTGGGGATATTTCCTCAAAGGGGCGTGGGTTCCTCGTACTTTAGAACAAGGGAATGATGGAGATAGGAGAATTATGGGGGTGAGAGACAAAGTAACTCTAGATCAGGCCAGCATTCATCTTTGACATCAAATCAGATTGATATCTAAGGCGCAAGTCCATACTGTAAATGTGATTTACTGTAATACATGAGTATGTATTTATCCGTTGCCTAGATCTAGCATTTCTGGGTTTTCCATGGAGGTGCAATCTGAATAAAACCCTTGTGGAATGGTAGTTACTTTTGATTTCTTGCACTTTCCAAGTTTAAGATATACGTGGGTCTAATTTAATGTTAGCTGAGATGTTGTGTTAAAATTCTCTGAGATGTTGTTTTAAAATTTGCTGCCTATTTTCTTATAAGTAAATATTACAAAAAAATTACCATTTACTCTCATTGAATTAATAGTTATTTGTTGATGGTAATGGTAATGGCCTTCTTATGCGATTTTTGCATTAATAGACTGAGTTTATAGGCTGCAATTTTTGCATTAATAGACTGAGTTTAGAGGTTGCAATTTTTGCATTTATAGACTGAGTTTACAGGCTGCAATTTTTGTATTTATAGACTGAGTTTACAGGCTGCGATTTTTGCATTAATAGACTAAGTAGTTTTGCATTAATAGACTGAGTTTATAGGCTGCAATTTTTGCATTAATAGAATGAGTTTACAGGCTGCAATTTTTGCATTTATAGACTGAGTTTACAGGCTGCGATTTTTGCATTAATAGACTGAGTTTACAGGCTGTGATTTTTGCATTTATAGACTGAGTTTACAGGCTGCGATTTTTGAATTATTAGACTGAGTTTGTAGGCTGAGATTTTTACATTAATAGACTGAGTTTGCAGGCTGCAATTTTGCATTAATAGACTGAGTTTGCATTCATGATATATGAACATAAAAACCAGGCTATGATTTGTCTTAAGAGACTAGGTGCACCTTCATTATATATGGACATAAACCTAGGCTGCGATTTGGCTTAATAGACTGTGTGCGCCTTCATGATAGATGGACATAAACCCAGGCTGCCATTTGTCTTAATAAATTGTGTTTGCCTTCATATTTGAACATGCGATTTAAGACTGCGGTTGCCTTCATGGTTTGGACATAGATATGTAGACTGTGATATGTCTTAATGACTTGAAAATAAACTTAAAGACTATAAGGCGCATAGGCTATTAGCATGAGTTTATCATCCAGTCATACTCTTATGTGGTACCTCTACTGGATTACTTGTCATCCAGTTCTTTGTTATTTATTGCATGTGCATATAGGATTGTATTCTACTAGCATACTCTATTTCAAAATGCACGAGGCTAAGTTGAAAAGTTATGATACCCAATAGCAGCTATGAAGTTCTGGTTGAAACGACGTATTTTGAAGGGGATGGTTTTGGGTTGTAGTACTGATGTTGTCATAAAAATATAGGCCGAGTTCAATAGACTAAGCATGTGGTATTTTCAGGAGGCATAAAATTTTGACATAATTTAGTTACCTTAGTCGTGTAACCATATGTTTTTTATTGTATCTTGTGGACATTAAACTATAGAGAGAGAGAGAGCATCGAGCTACTCTTTTCTTCCTTGTAAAAGAGGAAGAAGTTGCAGATGAAGTGTTGCATATCTGTGAACTTCCAAGAATTGGTTAAATAATAAAAGATGAGCACCTTCAGTGGATGTAACCCCTGGCTGGGGTGAACCACTTATATCTTGTGTCTTTGTTTTACTTTTGATTTGTGTGTCGTGAATGTTTATAATTATGTGTTGAATGGTTGATTTCCATAATTATGATATGTTAAATGGATGAATTACATGTTATTGAATAAATCCTCTGCCTATGTATCAATCATTATAAATAGTATTAACCTTAAATGGGATTGCATCGGTAAACCTTGTTACAGTCAAATATAGGATGTTCTGGTGATGATGTAAAATGGGTTTTTTTCTTATTATCATTGTCATTTCCTAAGAATGGTTGTTCAGAAGCATAAAGTACTCTTGCAACAATGATTTGGATCTTACCAATGTGCGCACGTTACATGATTTCTTCCACAAGCAACTATAATCTAAGGGACTCTTAGAAAGTATAATGCATGGATTTTGGTTTTATATAATTGTGTATGCCATGGATATTTAACAGGGTTACAGGTATTTTCTCAATAAGTAAAATCTGAATCTAGAGGAACGCTTTCAGAATAGGAGTAGTGTGTGGTTGTACCGAAGATAGAATTTGTCCTTTTGTAGGGAAATTTTTTATTGACAGTTGAGGATTGTTACAATTCTTTACTTAGAAAATAAACAATGAATAGTCCGTCGAGTCAATCCTGTCGAAGATGACATCCCAATAGGGCACTCGCACGAAGTTGGTTCCACTTTTTGGTGCCACTTAGGAAATCAGTAACGCACTTCCGAAGTGTAAATCAAGAACGCATATGCGTTATTGATGGTACGTTCGGAATAAACCGAGCCCAAACACAAGGCTAAGGTTCGTGGAAATCTATATCGCATATCCGATATATCGTATTCCCGTTTTGTAATGTTAAATATCGCATATGCGATATATTGCATATGCGATATGTAACATTACAAAACGCATATGCACTATATCGCATATGCGATATGTAAATTTTCAAAACGCATATGCGATATATCGCAAGTGCGATATGAAACATTTAGAAAACGATTATATTTTCATCATTTGTGGAGGTCCTCTCCTTTGTCAATGAATTTCATAATCAATTGTTGCTCAAAGGGCCTATTTTGTGTGTTATTAACACCTAGTGCATGAGAGAATAATACTTGTTTGTATATCCCTATAGATAATTTTCCAATCCATTTATAAAACAAATAAGTCCATGATACTTCTTAATGTTGGTTGATGGGGGATAATGCCTCCCTTCCAACAAATATCTTCCCAACAATGTTAACTATTTTTTTATGGGAAATATATTTAGATACCTTTTACTACGTTAGGCAATGTATTCATCAATGTAAATATCCGTCTCTATTGAAAGTGCAAAATCATCAATGTCCCCTAATTGATAAATTGTACAAGTGTTTGGTGACAACTCCCTTAATTAAACTTGCTATAATGTACTAGCACCTTGATTCACATAATGATAATCAATGTGTTTTCTTGCATTTGTTAACAATATAGATCAACGAGTGGTAATAAATCGGTGTTCACCATGTTTTTTTCAACTTATTTATTCACATGGTAAAAACACATACATATCAATTGTTTTGTTTGAAGACCTTGGTCTCTAGTAACTCTTTCACTATTTCAATTACTTGAGTTTTGCAAGACTATACCATATGTCATATAACATTTGTACTACATGGAGAATCATTTTACACCCACTTCAAGTTCTATTTGTTATCATATTATATACTATGAAATAGATCCATAGTGTATATGTTTGTGGCTATGATCTATTTTTGACATTCAATCCACTATGTATCTTTTTCAAGGACATGATTCATTATTTCTATATATAATGGATATGTAGTATAGTTGATTCTGAGTCCTTTCTTATTTACACCTGAGCATCGATATGCATATATTCGGAAGAGAGTTTCTAATACTTTGTTTTTGTTTGATTTTCCTTTTCTAATCTAGTTTTGGTGCACTCTATCCTAGTACACTCATCAAGTTTCTAGTCCATTTTATAATGCATTGTAGCCATCATCGTCTCTTCTGACCTCATACATATATCATGTTTAGAATGATTAATGATTTTAAAACTCCTTGCACCCCTCTTGCACACACAAAAGAATGATGAGGATGATGAGGA
>LPNX010336383.1:44096-70416 GCA_001517045.1 Pseudotsuga menziesii | reverse complement strand
GGAAATAATGAGGTTAAGTATGGGCGATGTTTTATAATTGTCGAATCTCGAGGTTTATAACCAAGAATCAACTGTGGGAGATGTTTTTTTTACATACTAACACTGTAGGCTTCACCAAGAGAATGACCATTGTTACAATCGTCATACACTATGGTATATAATCTTCCTATGTATATTAAGTTGCGTTCAATTGCTCATAAATAAGTAAGGAGTAACTTTTCTAGATGAGTTAGAGGGTTATAAAACTCATGACTAATGATTAAATTTGTTGTGACTTATTACATTATAATGAATAATTACTAAAATTTTAATGCTTTGACTAACTGTGTAGCCGATTCATGAATCAGGACAATGATAGTAAAGTCATGTGAAGCACCAAGGAGTGTGCATTATGAATAGTCAAATATGAAACTTATACTAAATACGAACAAGGAAAGATCGAATGCTGTGGGAGCACAATGGTGTTAGGCAAGTGCTTGCCATGTGAGCACATTTGGTGTTAGGCATATATGTTGTAGGATAAAAATGGTGTTAGGCAAGTGATTGCTGCGTGAGCACATTGGTGTTAGGCATATGGTGTGGAAAGAATAAGACCTAGGCAAAACTAGACATCTGGAAGACAGGATGTTGTTTGATGTCACTGAGGAGGAAACTTTTAACTAGCTATTAAAAGGAAGAGCAACCTCAATAATTGTTGTAAGTCCACATGGGAATGGAAAAGGAAACTCAAGGAAGAGTTTGGAAAGAAAAATTGACAAACATAAAACATGTTAACAAATTTTCCAAGTAACTAGACCGTTACATGCCTAAGGTGTAATGTGAAGAAAATATTTCCTCAAGTCGAGGACGACATAACTATCCAAAAACACCAACACCTAAAGGGTAGTGAACATGTTTTGTTGATGAATAAACTGCATTGTGAAAATAATTGGGTATTTTCATACCAATAAAAAGTGTCCCATAAGTTGCTGATTATTACAGTGCAAAAGTGATCTATGGTTTTTTTTTTAAGTTGAATTATTTTAATGCACTGAAGAAAATTGGGCTAGACCCAAAATTGTTGTAGGAAATTGTAGGTCCTGGACGATGGGGACTTAAGAAATAGCGAAGGATCTCCACGGTTCAGGACAAAGAGATGAAAAGATGAAAAAGATGACGAAGTAAAAGAAGGAAAATTTGTCAAAGAAAATGCTGGAACACCGACAACGGTGTTATCTTAAGGGGGGAAGGATGTAACATCCCTATTAAATTGCCTCTAAATATTTTTTAATTTTTGAAATTATTTGTTCTCTGGTGAGGATCTCAAGGCCAAGGCCCCACCAGTAAAACCCTGTATGTTAGGTGATGTGATTTTCCTAAGCCATAGACCTGGGAGATGCAAAACCAGGACAAGACTTAACAATAGATCACCGTGTGAAAATTGAACTGAGTGATAGATTAATTTTACTCACAACAATTAACAATTGATCATGCAAAATCACTCACAAAAGAGACTGAAATTGGAGTTGAACACTTAATAGTATTACATAAGTGTACAATAGCCAACCTTGTAATAACATAGGCTGCTGAATTGAATAATTACATAGGAGATTCGATTGCATGAGGAGGCACATCGAATCTAGTCAAAAGCAGGCTTACCAAAAATAAGCAAATCCCCCATAGGTGTAAAAGCTGATCCCAAATCTGTCATGGAGCTCACGAATTGGAAAAAAGGCTTAGACAAGCTAAAGAGTGGTGGAATGGCAGCTCATACATGCTTTTCCAAGGAGAAAAGAGAGGAGGATGTGTAGGACAAAAAACTATTCAACCTCACCTAGTCAAGCTTTTCCTTTTGCCTTAAAACACTGAAAAAGCAGGCAATAAAGCAGAAAAAGAAGATGGGCACCTAGGAGGCTAGTAATAAAGTAGATTTGATTCCTTTAGCTTTTCCAAGTGCTACATGGGTCAAATAAGGCAAGTTTTACCATTATATATAGGAAAATGACAACTTGCACAAGGTGGGACACATGAACTACGCAAATAAGACAAAAATAATGGAATTAATGTCTAAGGTAGTAAAATATGGGTTGATTATTCTAACACCCCCCCTTAAGCTTGACTTATGAGTAATATATAAGAAAATTATATGGCCTAGCAACAAAGGCTTTGTCACCCTTTTACATACTGCATGTTCATACAACCAAGGAAAGAGGCAAAACCAACTTGGGAAAATCCTCCCTTAAACATGGACTCTAAAACAAAATCTGGAAATCGTGTCTTCACTCATGCTTCACAGCATGATCAGCAATCCCCAGCAGTGATTTGATATTGCTAAAGGTCTTCTCACAAAATGCTTTGGTGAAGATATAAGCTACTTGTTCTGAAGATTAACAATCAGCTTCTTCAAGCTTTACTCATGAAAGGAAAGGAGTCTTGCTTGCTTTTCAATCCTTCATTTTGAATTTGTTCAGCAAATCCAAGGCATACTTGGACTGGTGCACCTTGATTCGATCTTTGGTTTGAGCAATCTCAAGCCCCAAAAATTGGCTTAAGAGTCCCAAGTCTGTCATGCAGAAGGCTTGGTTCATTGCACCCTTCAAGGAAGCAATCTCATCCATTGAGATTCCTGTAATGAGAAGGTCATCAACATATAACACAATGATCATTAATGAACCATTAGTTAACTTCAAATATACATTTGGATCTGATTTTCATCGAACAAAATTCAGTGATAGCAAGAAGCTATCAATCTTGGCATACCAAGCCCTGGGGGTTTGCTTTAGCCCATACAATGACTTTCTCAACCTGCACACAAGAGAAGGGTTAGTAGAAAATACTTGAGGCTTCTGCATATATATCTCTTCGGTGAGATCTCCATTTGGGAAGGCACATTTTACATCCATGTGATGTACCTCCCATTGCTTTGAGGCTACAATGGCTAAGGCTAGCCTGATGGAATCCATCTTTGCCATTAGTGCAAAGGTCTCATTGTAATCTATCCCATGAACTTGTGAATAGCCCTTGGCTACCAATCTGGCCTTGTACTTAAGTGGTGAACCATCAGCAGCAAATTTGGTCTTGTAGACCCACTTACACTGAACTAACTTCCTCCCTGGGGGAAGATCCACTAGCTCCCATGTGTTGCTCTTCTGGAGCGAGCTGAACTCCTCCTTCATGGTTGTTTGCCATCTTGGATCTCCTCCTGCTTCTTCATATGTTTGAGGATCAGACCCCACCATCAAATATCATTTCTCAGCAAACATAGGATCCTTCATGCACAGACCACTCTCAAATTGAGATCTAGTCCTCCTTGGGTCATTGGGATCCCCAGCTAGCTCTCCTGCTGCATGTAGTGTCTTGGATGCCCATTTTGGCCTTGTAGGGATTCTAGGGTCTACAATAAACTCATCACTATCATACATATCAGAATCAGCATGTTCAACAAACTCTTTACTTACTTCCTGAGGTTCAGGTGGAGAAGAGGATTCTCCAACTTCCACTGTTGCAAGGGGTTCTTCTTCAAACTGAACACACCTTTCAATGAAGGATTTGTTTGTACTCAAATTTATCAAATTGTACCCTTTTGAATCTTTAGAGTATCCAACAAAAATACACTCTTGGCTTTGGGGCTGCAAAGCCTTCCTCTTCTCTGTTGGAATTCTAGCCCAAGCCTTTGAGCCAAAAATCCTGAAATGGGTCACATCTGGCTTGTGCCCACTACATGCTTCGAAGGGAGTCATACCATCAAGATATTTATGAGGAACCCTATTTTGGATATAGGCTACACAGTTGATATATTCAGCCCAGTACTTTGGTGGCAAATTTTTGGCCTCCATCATGCATGTTGCCATCTCCTTCAGTGATCTGTTCTTCCTCTCTGCAACACCATTCTGCTGTGGTGTGTAGGGGATAGAATGATGCATCTGAATACCTACATCTGTAGAATAGTTAATAAACTCAGACTTGACATACTTACCACCATTTTCGTATTTGAGGACCTTGAGTTTCCTCCCAGACTGGTTTTCAACCAAAGCCTTAAAGACTTTGAATAGGCCAAAAACTTCAGACTTGTGTTTCAGGAAGTAAACCCAGCAACACCTAGAAAAGTTATCAATGAAATTCAATGCATATTTGGCTTGACTCATGGACATATGAGGGAATGGTCCAGAAAAATCACTGTGGATCAGCTCGAGGGGTGCAGAGGTTCTCTCATGACCAGGTCTCTCAAATTTATGCTCTGGGTGTTTTCCTAGGATACAACCTTAGCAGACTCCTTTGGAAATTTTTATCTTGGGCAACCCTATGACCATCTCTTTTTCACTAAGATCAGAAAGATACTTATAATTTAGGTGGCCAAATCTTTCATGCCAAAGCTTGCTAGCCTCATTAGCATGAATCAGAAGAGCAGAGGGGTTTGAGTAGGGTAGAATGTGTGAGAACATGTATATCTTTTGAGCATGATTTGCAACTCCTTTTGCAATGACTCTACCACTTGAGATCTCTGTGATCTAAACTTAATCAGGGGAGAATATGAACTTCTTAGGAGACCCAGTGTGAGTCATCTGGTACACTGATAGGAGGTTGGAGGAAAGACCAGGCACATACAACACATTGCTGAACTGACCATGATCAAGATCTATCCTTCCTTTGCCTAAACATTCAGTGAGAGAGTCATCTCCCAGTACTATAGATGGTCCTTTCGAATTGTCAAGTGAGGAGAAGGCCTCCTTGGTCAAAACCATGTGTCTTGAATCTCCATAATCGATGATAAAACTAGGTGAGCTTGATGTGTCAACAACTAGAGCGTGAACTCTCTCTCTGTCTTTTGAACTTGATTGTCCTTCTCTCTTATTTGAGTTGTCTGGAAGGGAGATGCCATTCTTCTCCAGGAGTTGGGTCAGCATGTCTATTTCCTTTTTCATACAAGATATTTTCGTATGATTTCCCTTATTGGAGTATGAGCACTTGCTCATTTCTCCTTTGTTTTTCTTCTTCTGGTAGTTCTTCTTAGGACCTTCTGGATCCTCTAGAGACTTGTTCTTGTCTCTCTTTTGCTCAGGTGGATTTTTAGCTTTATTTTTACTTTTTGAATCCACCTTCGAATCTCCAGCAATCAAAGCTTGATATTTGGATGGTTTGATGGTGCCCATCATCACCAGCTTGTCTTGTTCTTGTGTGAGAGATTCCATGAAATCTGCAAGGCTAGGCATCTTCCAAGTTCAAGCTGTCAGTTTTGTGGCATAGGAGGTCGAAACAAACACTGAATAGTCAGGGCCTAGCTTCGAGAGGATGGACAGGACAAGCTAATCATATTTATTTTCGATCACACACTGTTTCAGTTGCAAAACTAGTGCTTTGAACTTGGAGAAATATAGCTGAAGGGATTCAAAGCTATTTGGACTCAGAGAAATCAGCTCATTTTCTATTTGATGTCCCCTCATCTCATCTGTCTTTCCAAAAATATTAGAAATCTTCTCCCATACTTCATTCGGTGATGTCAATCCATCAAGATGGAAAAGGAGGTCTCTGAAAATACTCAGACACAGGAGACCATAGGCCTCATCCCTCTTGTTGTGCCATTTTATCTTCTCTATAGCTGCATTGGGCTTTGCTTCTATTGCCATAGTCACCCTGTAGAGGCCTTTCACTCTCAACAGTATCTCCATATCTACTTTCCATTCAAATAAATTGAAAGGAGTCAAGATAGTTTTCTGTGATTGATCCATAACTTAGAAAATCTGTCCCGGATGTCAGTAGAAGGATCCCAGTCACTAATGTTGAACCTGCAAAACATTTTTTGAAGGAGAGAAAAAATATACAATGGATCTCATACCATGTGGAAATTGAACCTAGTGATAGATTAATTTTACTCACAACAATTAACAATTGATCATGCAAAATCACTCACAAAAGAGACTGAAATTGGAGCTGAACACTAAACCGTATTGCGTAAGTGTACAATAGCCAAAATTGTAATAACATAGGCTACTAAATTAAATAATTACATAGGATATTCGATTGCATGAGGAGGCACATCGAATCTAGTCAAAAGCAAGCTAACCAAAAATAAGCAAATCCCCCATAGGTGTAAAAGCTGATCCCAAATCTGTCATGGAGCTCACGAATTGGAAAAAATGCTTAGGAAAGCTAAAGAGTGGTGGAATGGTAGCTCATACATGCTTTTCTAAGGATAAAAGAGAGGAGTATGTGTAGGACAAAAAACTAGTCAACCTCACCTAGTCAAGCTTTTCCTTTTTGCCTTAAAACACTGAAAAAGCAGGAAATAAAGCAGAAAAAGGAGATGGCCGCCTAGGAGGCCAGGAATAAAGCATATTTGATTCCTTTAGCTTTCCCAAGTGCTAAATGGGTCAAATAAGGCAAGTTTTACCATTATAGATAGGCAAATGACAACTTGCACAAGGTGGGACACATGAACTAGGCAAATAAGACAATAATAATGGAATTAATGTCTAAGGTAGTAAACTATGGGTTGATTATTCTAACAGATCGAATCCACTAGGGAAGGTAAAATAGTGAATGGGTCTATGGGAAGAAGAGTGAATGTATTCTTTCAATGACATAAGATTTTAAGCGCCGTCCTAGTTCGAAGTAAGTCTAAGTGGACTAACTTACATTCTGGGTTTTTTTGAGTTAATATCGGTGCCTACCTGGATACATGTTTCGCCAAAGCTCATCCCAACTAAGACACCTTAGCGTAGCACTTAATATGATCTAAGCCCAGATAGACGGAGTCGGACTCAATTTTTAGCGTCGACATAAAAGAGTGAAGGAGTTAAAGTTGAAAGAGATAAACAAGGAGAAAACAACCTCAGGAATTAATTTATTGAAGGAACTGTATAGGTCATGGCTGTTAGAAGATATCAAGGAAGGTATCTTTTTCAACATATATCATTTATTAATTAAATGGTGATATACCATCTATTTAGATGAATATATATACATTTGTACTAGACATATATTTAATAGAAATATGGGTCTCACTATATATATATATATATATATATATATATATATATATACATATTAGATGGCGATAGGGAAATGCCACCTTACTGGGCACGATGAGTGTGATATCCCTTATAATCATTAAAAACAATAATAACCCTTAACTTCCAAAATGAGGTAAAATTTCCTATGATAAGGATATTTCCGTCTATGACAACTGTCAAGGCGTTGATTTACCTACTCTCAAAAACAAGTATTAGAGTATACCGCCTGCTTAAGTTCGTTAAGCATTACATTTAAAGGAAATATGTTTTTTAAGGAAAAAGATGATTTTGGTTATTTGCAAGTTGTTACCAGACTACAAATTTTTAGGGAAGCGTGCCCCAGCAAAATAAGTGGCATAAGTACTGCCTTAATTTATGGGAAAATGGGCGCAGCATAGAGGAGAACCGTTTTTATGTAGGGTTATTTATATTTTGAGAATTTTTTTAAGAGGGGGGTGGTCTCTTCTTGGGAAGGGAGAATGGATGGAAGGCTGGGAGCGTGGGATTGGGAATCACCCTCCTTACTCCATCTTTCCTGATAGCAAGATATTTTCCACTGGGGATATATTCTCAAAGGGGCATGGCTTCCTCTTACTTTCGAACAAGGGAATGATGGATATTAGAGAACGATGGGGGCGAGAGCCAAAGTAAATCCAGATCTCTCCAGCATTCATCTTCGACATCAAATCAGATTTATATCTAAGGCGTGAGTCAATACTGTAAATGTGATTTACTATAATACATGAGTATGTATTTATCTGTTGCCTGGATCTGGCATTTCTGGGTTCACCATGGAGGTGTGATCTAACTAAAACCCTTGTGGAATGGTACTTACTTTTGATTTCTTGCACTTTCTAGGTTTAAGATATACGTGGGTGTAATTTAATCTTAGCTGAGATGTTGTGTTAAAATTCGTTGAGATGTTGTTTTAAAATTCGCTTCCCATTTTCTTATAAGTAAATATTACAAAAAAATTACCATTTACTCTCATTGAATTAATAATTATTAGTTAACGGTAATGGTAATGGCCTTCTTATGCAATTTTTGCATTAATAGACTGAGTTTATAGGCTGCAATTTTTGCATTAATAGACTGAGTTTACAGGCTGCGATTTTTGCATTTATAGATTGAGTTTACAAGCTACAATTTTTTCATTAATAGACTGAGTTTACAGGCTGCAATTTTTGCATGAGTTTACAGGATGCAATTTTTGCATTTATAGACTGAGTTTACAGGCTGTGATTTTTGCATTAATAGACTAAGTTTACAGGCTGCAATTTTTGCATTAATAGACTGAGTTTACAGGCTGTAATTTTTGCATTTATAGACTGAGTTTACAGGCTGTGATTTTTGCATTAATAGACTGAGTGTTTTTGCATTAATAGATTGTGTTTACAGGATGCGATTTTTACATTTATAGACTGAGTTTACAGGCTGCGATTTTTGCATTAATAAATTGAGTTTGCAGGCTGTGATTTTTGAATTAATCGACTGAGTTTGGAGGCTGCAATTTTTGCATTAAGAGACTGAGTTTGCGTTCATGATATATGAACATAAAAACCAGGCTGCGATTTGTCTTAATAGACTTGGTGTGCCTTCATGATAAATGGACATAAACCTAGGCTGCGATTTGTCTTAATAGACTGTGTGCACCTTCATGATAGATAGATATAAACCCAGGCTGTGATTTGTCTTAATAAATTTTGTTTGCCTTCATATTTGAACATAGATACAAGCTATGATTTAAGACTGCGGTTTCCTTCATGGTTTGGACATAGATATGCAGACTGTGATATGTCTTAATGGCTTGAAAATAAACTTAAATACTATAAGGTGCATAGGATATTAGCATGAGTTTATCATCTGATCATGCTGTTATGTGGTACCTCTACGGGATTACTTGTCATCCAGCTCTTTGTTATTTATTGCATGTGCATATAGGCTTGTATTCTACTCACATACTTGATTTCAAAATGCCCGAGGATAAGTTGAAAAGTTATGATATGCAATAGAAGCTATGAAGTTCTGGTTGTATTTTGAAAGGGATGGTTTTTGGTTGTAGTACTGATGTTGTCAGAAAAATACAGGCCGAGTTCGATAGACTAAGCATGTGGTATTTTTAGGAGGCATAAATTTTTGACATAATTTAGTTACCTCAGTCATGTAACCTTCTGTTTTTGATTGTATCTTGTGGACATTAAACTATAGAGAGAGAGAGAGCATGGAGCTCCTCTTTTCTTCCTTGTAAAAGAGGAAGAAGTTGCAGATGAAGTGTTGCATATTTGTGAACTTCCAAGAATTGGTTAAATAATAAAAGATTAGGACCTTTGGAGGATCTAACCCCTAGCTAGGGTGAACCACCTATATCTTGTGTCTTTGTTTTACTTTTGATATGTGTGTCATGAATGTTTATAATTATGTGTGGAATGGTTCATTTCCATAATTATGATACGTTAAATGGATGAATTACGTGTTATTGAATAAAGTCTCTGCCTACGTATCAAGCATTATAAATAATATTAACCTTAAAAGGGATTGCAATGGTAAACCTTGTTACAGTCAAATCTAGGATGTTCTGGTGATGATGTAAAAAGGGTTTCATTCTTATTATCATTCTGAATTCCTAAGAATGGTTGTTCATAAGCATAAAGTACTCTTGTAACAATGATTTGGATCTTACCTATGTGGGAATGTTACATGATTTCTTGCACAAGCAACTATAATCTAAGGGACTCTTAGAAAGTATAATGCATGGATTTTAGTTTTATATAATTGTGTATGCCATGGATATTTAACTGAGTTACAGGTATTTTCTCAATAAGTAAAATCTGAATCTAGAGGAACGCTTTGAGAATAGTAGTGTGTGGTTGTACCGAAGATAGAATTTGTCCTTTTGTAGGGAAATTTTTGATTGACAGTTGAGGATTTTTACAATTATTTACTTATAAAATAAACAATGAATAGTCCATCGAGTCAATCCTATCAAAGATGATAGCCCAATAACCAGGTATCTGATGGTGGATACATGGTGGCTAAGGATTTACCTTTAAACAATTAATTCCCTAAGAGAGATCCATATTGTTACTCGAAGCTTAATGTAGATAAAAATGTGGTTAAGGAACATTGGGGTGTGTTATCAAATGACACGTAAATTGCTGCACCTAAGTGTTCCGCCCTTGAGGGAATTACGTAATCTATGTAAGTTCTAGAAGGCATAATATACATGTTTGGTTTATGTTATCAATAACTAGTCCTAGTTAGTTGGATGTGAACTGCATAGTTGGTTTTCAGATGAGTAGAATGGATGTAAATTGTCGAATGATTGTTTACAGTGCATGTGGTTTTGAAATTATCGAACATTGATTGGACATGTTTCATTAAAATGACGTGTAAAGTCTTACACTAGCATGATTAACTCATTTTGTAATAGCGGTGAAACTAAATAATTTACCCCTTTTCACACATGATGGAAATGAGGTATAAGGGGTATGTTACATCACTACTTCACTTGGCTCGAAGCCTATAAAGGATTTTACCTTGTCACTGCTTACTCCTTGCCTCAGCCTCGTGGAATTTTGAGACTATTTATTGCTGCCTCTGTCACAGAGTTGGCTTAAGGGTATTTCCTTGCTTCTCGGTTTTGTGCATTCGAGTTGGACGGTTGTATCTTATCAGCTCTACTTCTTCTTGCTCATAGGTAAACAATTTTAATCCTTATTCGAAATTTCTTTTGTCAAAAATATTATTTAGGTTAGGGTTTAAAACTTATTAACAATTTTTTAATTTATCATTTGGAACTGTGTTATTGTAGGTACTTGCAACGGCTCCAAGATTTAAGTGGAAAAATCAACCTCATGTTTCGGTGAACTTCGTGGCTTCCAACCGATAAGTCTCGGTCTCGATGTGGGTTCTCCCTACTTACAATATGGGTTGTTGGATGAGGTTTCTAGTGGTTGGAAGCTTGGCTTCGGATTCTTCGTTGGTTAATATATTTAGTTAGTTTGTTTAATATCTATGTTTTGATTATAAACCCTTGCCATACTTAGCTAGGTAGAACAAGCTTGTGAAGCTGTGATGTATAGGTCATTTTGGTGAGAGGGTTTCAGGCTTAGGGATTAATGATGTATTGCTGTTGGTTTTTAAAATTTTTAACGAACCTCCTTTATGTTCAGAGGTTTTTAAAGAACACCTGTCTCATTTATTTTAGTTTTTCTTTTATGAAAGAACTTCAAGAAAGTGAAGTCTGAGAACTGGGTTTTACTTACCCTGTCTATAATGTAATGGGTTTAAGTTTAATATAAAGATTTTTATGTAAAAGGTTTTATTTATAGTTTTTGGGTTCGACCCTTCGATTCGTACAGGATATAAGCCTACCTTTGATTAAAGAATTTATATTGTGCATAGTTTATAGTTACTCGTCTAATTTGTTCGATATTTTATTCATTACTACTCTATAAATTATAAATTATTTTGAGTTCTGTTTTAGAAGATAATGGTAATTTCCAGAACTTCGTTAAAGGAAATAATATAAACCCTACACTGTTGTGAAATTCTTGTTTCTACTTATAGTGTTTTTTACTTTGTTTTTCAAAATGAAAATAAGAATGATGAGATAAACTTACAGTTAAAGTTTTGATACTACTTTTAAGAAAAAAAAATAGATAATCCTACATAATTTTTTCAGTCTCTTACCTCTAAATTATAGTTAATAAATACTTAGGGTTTTTGTTGATTGTCAGTACTTAATATACAAAGATTATAAAAGAATCCCTTGATTCTGGTTGTAACACACTAGTCTATAATGGAATGTTTATAAACAGTTATACTAATTCTTTTTTTACATATTTTCTTAAATATTAGTTTCTTACCTTACTTCTGTTAACTATGATATTTATATTTTTATTAGTTAACTAATACTGAAATATTTATAATATTTACTGCTTCTTTTATACCTATTTCTTTTTATTTAGTTAGTTACAATAAATTAAAGAAGTCAATACATAACACTAATATTTAGTATAAATTATAACCTTTGAAGTAAATTATATCTTTTGTTCATAATTAAATAAAAGAATCATATCTACTATTTATATTCAAATAAAAGAATCATTTCATTTATCTAATAAATCCAACTATGCTAGAGTACGACCTGAATTCAGGTGTGGAAAAACATAACTTGGAAACTTAATTTCTATCTGCTTCAGTAAATACGTACTCATTCCCATTTCTGCTATATTCTATAATTTTAATGAATCTAACATCTCACAATTACCTTTCATTCATAAACCCTAAACATAGATAAACTATGATTTACTTAACTAAGACAGTAAAAATAAATAGAACCTATTGAGGACAAGACGACAACATCTTAAGGAGTTTGTTCCTCCCTACCAATCTCCTAGAGAGCTCTCAAACAATGCTTCCTCATGAACCCCGAGCTTGTTCCTGGTCTTCTTGGCTGAGAACTGGGTGGAGAATGCAATTGTAAAAAGCTTTGTCACCTGACTGGTTCAATTACCTCAGAAATAACAATCCGCTCTCAGCAGTATGATCTTCAGCTTAAAATCTACAACTGGATCAATCTCAGTAGTTATCCCCTCAAACACATTCCAGACTCCCCTCCATTGAATTTCTTTTGAGTAAATTCATTCACCCTGAATGATCACTTCTCTAGAATGAGGAGCCCCAGCTCTCTTCAATGGGAAATTTTATAAATATGCATAGGTCTTCTAGGTCAGTTTTCACCAAATGAGCCACCTACTATGATTCCACTTTCTTGGGGAATCATGACCACAAATATAGGGAGGTTTCCACCTGCATTAGTTGGAAGTGGTTTGAGGATGCCGACACATGTCAGTTTTCTCTCCACCTAGTCTCCTCCACCAATTGACCAGTAAACCCTCTTTTAACAACTCTCCTAAGATGTTGTCTCCTCATTTATTTATGTATAAATAAAATATTCTGAATTTACATTAAATATTCTTGACCCCACAGGGTCATCAATTACAACTTAGCATAAAATTTAACACAATGTTCCTCAATAATATAATTTTTTTTTTGCAAATTAGGGCATGTGAAAATATGGCATGGTGGCAAGATGAGTAATTCATAATATGTCAGGACATCTTCTCTCTCGGAACGCTACTTTTAGTGGTGTACTTTGCAGAAAATTACACCCTACAAACACAAAATGAAATACAAAGTCAACGCTATCACTTAGACCATGTGAGCATAATGGTGCATATCATGTATCGACATGGGCCAGATAAGAATGAATAGAAATGTGTTATACTGAAAGAAATTCTCTTCTACATAAGTGACGAATGGACCCATGCCATCCATTATGTGCAGCATTGATTTAAATTATTCTATGATCATGTGATAGCTATGGGTATACTATTTTATCATCATTTCATTTGGTCAGATGGTTGTGCTGGATAGTTCAAGAATGCATGTGTATTTGAATGGTTGTGTTTGTTTCACATAGAATACAAAGTGCCACATGTATGGAATTACTTTGAAATTGGTCATGGCAAAGGAGGGCACGATGGTGCTGGTGCATGCATAAAAAATGCCCTTCGAAGGGAAGAGATGAAGTTTACAGGTGCTTTCCTTCGAGACTTTGCATCTATCATGAAATGGTGTGCATCTGTCATCGGAGAACAAGCAACAAAGAAACACCCAGTGTAGAGAATATTCTGGGAGGTGACAAATGTGGACCGATCCAAAACACATTGAGTGAACACATTTCATGGAACTACACAGTTTCATTCAATTAGAAGCTCAAACAACTCGGCCCTACAAATTTGGACAAGATTGAAGGGTTTCTTTTGCAGTTCCTGTAGCATCGATGAATGGGATGATTGTGAGTATACATATACTGTTCATACATTGGATTGAGTTACACTTGGCACTAATTTCAATGGGGTTAATGAGATATACCATTTCAAAGATGATAAGACAAATATTTCTACAGACTATGATCACATAGCAGATCTCATACAAGCAGGTACACATGAGTAGTACCTAAATAACAAAATGCATTTGTGTAGTGTTTACTCGACCTATGTAGAATTTAATTTATGTAGAAATTAGAAATGCAAACCTTATTTAAAAAATGTATTGTTAAATCGACTTATTTTCTTTCACATGTCAGATATATGAAGTGGTTGCCCCAAAAAATAATGAATGGGGTTCTGACTATTGGTTGGCACGTTACTTAGAGGGAAAACAAACCATTATAGAACCTATTACACATGATGAAAATATTGAATTCCCAACTCGCTTGATGGTTATAAAAGGGGAGTACTTGACACTTGCAACACAATAGAAAATGAAGGGTGGGTATGTATACAAGGATTATAGACCATGAGCTATTGTATACCACTTCACCAACCTAGTAATCAAGTTGTGTACACTTAATCACAAAAATAGGTCGCATGTACGATACTTGCTACATCATATAGAGCTCAAAAGATTGATCAACAAGTTATGAGATGGAACTAGGGTTTAGTGACCTCTTTCTCAGTTATGAGATGGAACTAGAAACACATGTACATGTACATATTGAAAACCAACTAGGGTTTCATGAACACCAAATTGCATGCTATCGCTAGGGTTGACAAGTTATGACATGGAACTAGGGTTTAGTGACCTCTTTACAAGCTATGAGATGGAACTAGAAACACATGGACATCTACAAATTGGAAAACAACTAGGGTTTCATGAACACCAAATTAAATTCTATCACTAAGGTTTAGTGACCTCTTTACAAGTTATGAGATGGAACTAGAAACACATGGACATGCACATATTGAAAACCAACTACGGTTTCATAAACACCAAATTGCATGCTATCACTAGGGTTGACAAGTTATGAGATGAAAATATGGTTTAGTAACCTCTTTACAAGTTATGAGATGGAACTAGAAACACATGGACATGCACATATTGAAAACCAACTAGGGTTTCATGAACACCAAATTGCATGCTATCACTAGGGTTGACAAGTTATGAGATGGAAATATGGTTTAGTGACCTCTTTACAAGTTATGAGATGGAACTAGAAACACATGGACATGTACATATTGAAAACCAGCTATGGTTTCATGAACACCAATTTGAATGCTATCAGTAGGGTTGAAAAGTCATGACATAGAACTGGCGTTTAGTGACCTCTTTACAAGTTATGAGATGGAACTAGAAACAAATGGACATGTGCATATTGAAAACAAACTAGGGTTTCATGAACACCAAATTGCATGCTATCACTAGGTTTGACAAGTTATGAGATGGAACTAAGGTTTAGTGACGTCTTTACGAGTATTGAGATGGACCTAGAAACACATGGACCTGTACAAATTGGGAACTAGGGTTTCATGAACACCAAATTAAATGCTATCACTAGGGTTGACAAGTTATGAGATGGAACTAGGGTTTAGTGACCTCTTTACAAGTTATGAGATGGAACTAGAAACACACGTACATGTACAAATTGGAAAACAACTAGGGTTTCATGAACACCAAATAAAATGCTATCACTAGGGTTGACAATTTATGAGATGGAACTAGTGCTTAGTGACCTCTTTACAAGATATGAGATGGAAGTAGAAACACATGGACATGTACATATTGAAAACAAACTAGGGTTTCATGAACACCAAATTGCATGCTATCACTAGGGTTGACAAGTTATGAGATGGAGCTAGGGTTTAGTGACCTCTTTACAAGTATTGAGATGGACGTAGAAACACATGGACCTATACAAATTGGAAAACAACTAGGGTTTCATGAACACCAAATTAAATGGTACCACTAGGGTTGACAAGTTATGAGATGGAACTAGGGTTTAGTGACCTCTTTACAAGTTATGAGATGGAATTAGAAACACATGGACATGTACAAATTAGAAAACAACTAGGGTTTCATGCACACCAAATTGCATTCTATCACTAGGGTTGACAAGTTATGAGATGGAACTAAGGTTTAGTGACCTCTTTACAAGTTATGCGATGGAAGTAGAAACACATGTACATGTACAAATTGGAAAACAACTAGGGTTTCATGAACACCAAATTAAATGCTATCACTACGGTTGACAAGTTATGAGATGGAACTAGGGTTTAGTGATGTCTTTACAGGTTATGAGATGGAACTAGAAACACATGGACATGTACATATTGAAAACCAACTAGCGTTTCATGAAAACAAAATTGAATGCTAGCACTAGTGTTGACAAGTTATGACATGAAAATATGATTTAGTGACATCTTTACAAGTTATGAGATGGAACTAGAAACACATGGACATGTACATATTGAAAACCAACTAGGGTTTCATGAACACTAATTTGAATGCTATCACTAGGGTCGAGTGGTTATGACATGGAACTAGGGTTTAGTGACCTCTTTACAAGTTATGAGATGGAACTAGAAACACATGGAAATGTACATATTGAAAACCAACTAGGGTTTCATGAACACCAAATTGCATGCTATCAGTAGCGTTGATAAGTTATGAGATGAAACTAGGGTTTAGTGACCTCTTTACAAGTTATGAGATGGAACTAGAAACACATGGACACATACAAATTGGAAAACAACTAGGGTTTCAGGAACACTAAATTAAATGCTATCTCTAGGGTTGACAAGCTATGAGATGGAACTAGGGTTTAGTGACCTCTTTACAAGTTAGGAGATGGAACTAGAAACACATGTACATGTACAAATTGGAAAACAACTAGGGTTTCATGAACACCAAATTGCATGCTATCACTAGGGTTGATAAGTTATGAGACAGAACTAGGGTTTAGTGACCTCTTTACAAGTTATGAGATGGATCTAGAAACACATGGACATGTACAAATTGGAAAACAGCTAGGGTTTTATGAACACCAATTTGCATGCTATCACTTGGGTTGACAAGTTATAAGATGGAACTAGGGTTTAGAGACCTCTTCGCAAGTTATGAGATGGAATAAGAAACACATGTACATGTACATATTGGAAACCAACTAGGATTTCATGAACACCAAATTGAATGCTATCACTGGGGTTGAGAAGTTATGACATGGAACTAGGGTTGACAAGTTATGATATGAAACTAGGGTATTATAGGGTATGATGTTATGTTACATGTTATGTTATTTTAGGGTATTGTAGTGTGTGATGTTAGTATTGTAAGGTATGGTATGGTATATTAATATGGTATGGTATGTTAATATGGTATGCTCTTAGTATGTTATGATATGGTACATGTTATTGCATGTTCTTGTGGTATGATGTTAGTATCATAGGGTATTGTAGGGTATGTTTTTGTATGTTAGTATGGTATGATGTTAGTATCATAGGGTATTGTAGGGTATGATATGGTATACTACACATGCATGCATGAATTAGAAGTAGAAACACATGTAAATTTAGTATAATTTACGTAGTGTATGGTATGGTTATGATGTTAAAAAGTTGAGGATAGCCATAATGTTAAAAAGTTGATGAGTCATAAATTCTTCCTTTAAGAATTGGAAATTCTTCCTTTAATTATTGGAAATTCATAGTAACACACATGTGAACCACACATATCATTATATCATATAGGTGAACCACACATATCATGTTACAAGATCAATTCAACCATATACATGTACAAATTTAAATCTTGCTTTATATTATATATGTATACAAATAATGTTACAAAAATTGGCATGCCACATGGACATAATACAAAATAGTGAATCAAACTATACATCTCTATGTATAAAAACAAAAAGTTACATCTATGTATCCCCCCCTATACATTTATTCTATTTATACCCCCTTTCGCTTCCATTGCCACTTTCTTCAAAGAAGTCTAGCTTTGTTTTTTGACTGCTCACTAGTGATCCCCATCGTTGAACAAGAGGGATAGGTTGCATTAGTGGAGACTACAGAAAAACAAAAAATTGTAAGTTAATTTACCAACCTATAAAAATTCTATGTACATTTGTTCAAATTCCAAACCAATATAACATTTTTACTTACTGTACGTGAGTAAGTAATGGTGGGTCATGGTGTCTCACTAGGATCGACCTCGATTGGGTGCTCTTAAAGCATCACTTTCTCACTATAAAGATGCATAAAAATATATATATATATATTCCAATTTCAAGCACCAAATCAGAGAAAGCAATACATAAACATACCTACTGGCTCGTCAGAGGTGGGTCACCGATTTGGTGCTATTCAAGCAACAGTGCCTCACTAGAAGCCAACATAAAGTAACATATGTCAATTTCAGATAATAAAAATAATCAGAGACATATATACTACATGGACATAAAATGATGTTTTCAAAGAAAATGAAACATACATGTACCTGGAAAGGGGGAAGAGGTGGGTCCAACAACGTCACTTTGGTGCTCTTTAAGCACCACTGGCTCAATATATTCCTGCATAAATTAACATATTTTAAACAGATACATAACCGTACAAAGAGAAAGCACCAAATGAGAGAAAGAGATACATAAATGTACAAAGAAATTGATACATAAACATACATGTTGGCTCATCAGAGGTGGGTGGACAAGAAACTCTCTTTGGTGCTCTTCAAGCACCACTGGCTCAATAGATTCTTGCATAAAGTAACATATGCCAAAGTGATACATAAATGTACAAAAATGTACAAAGATAAAGCACCAAATCAAGGAAAGCGTTACATAAACATACAAAGAGAGAGATACATAAACGTACTTGCTGTCTCATCAGAGGTGGGTCGACAGCAACCTCGCTTTGGTGCTCTTCAAGCACCACTTGCTCAATAGATTCCTGCATAAAGTAACATATGTCAATTTTTCAGATAATACAAAGAAAGTGAGGCATATCAATGGGCGAAACAAGGAAAAAGATACTTGTATGTACAAAAAGAAATATAAGTAGGAGTGGCAATATATAAATATACCCGGGGGATATAAGGGGGTGTGTAACCAGTGGATCGATTAACTAGCAATGAGAGAAATTACCTGTTGGCTCTTCAGAGATGGGTCATCAATGTATTGCTCTTCAAGCACCGGTGACTCACTAGAATCCTGCATAAAATAACATATGTCAAATTTAGATAATAAAATGAATCATAGACATATATACTACATGGACCGAAAATGATGTTTTCAAGGAAAGCGAAACATACATTTACTTGGTGGGGGGGAAGAGGTGGGTCACCAACAAGCTCTCCTTGGTGCTCTTCAAGCACCAATGGCTCAATCGATTCTTGCATAAAGTGAAATATGTCAATGTCAGATAATACACTGAAAACGAGACATATACATGATGGATGAAAAATGATTTTTTCAAAGAAAGCGAAACATAATTAAAAGCATAATTAAAAGCATATTTAAAGGAATAATTAAAATCATAATTAAAAGCACATTTAAAATAATATCTACGTCTAGGAATCTACCTCTACATGAGAGGGATTATGATGGGATTCTATGTACTCATCATGATCACCCTCCATAAAACATATTGTATCCAGATTATGATGTATTGAATGTTACAATCTCTACTATAAATATGTGAATAATGTTCACAAATTAAAAAGTATAGTTCTTACAGCTAATGGTGAAGAACCAAACCCATATGCAATATTGACAACAACATCAATGCTCTCAATATTAATTGACAGACTACGCGAATCTGGGGTGCCATGGGACCCCAACTGTATATTTGTTCACATAATTTGTTAGATAATTAAATAGAAATAAATTGTGATATAAAAAATATAATATGAAAATAATAAGTTTTACTTACAAATCTATCTAATCCATCATCCTGGAACTCTAAAGCAGGGCCATAGCATATACCTCCACACAATGTGCAAGGGTGTGGAGTAACATGATGCTCTGAACGCTCTACATCTCCAGTGCGATTCGTAGATGGGTCCTTATAGTGCAATGGGATGACCTTAGAAGTGTCAAGCCCTTGACCTACATTGCCTTCGACATCAGTCCCATGCTGAAGCAATGTACCTTCCAAGTCAAATAAGGCCTTCTGTGTATCCTCAATCACAGGACCCAGAGGAGGATATACCTGAGGGGGTTTTGGTGTGTGTGGAGGGAATGCCACACAGTTAGGACCCGTCCTGACCCCTTCCCTATCTTGGTGCATCCCATGACCAACACCCTGGAAGCCTAAAATATCGAAATAGTTAACATGTTTCCCTAGGATGAATTATGCATACAAATTTATGAGGAAATAAAATGGGATGTCCCTATTCCCATGAGGGTCGTCATCGCAAACCATATACCAGCGATCCATCCAATTGGCCTTTATATTTGGTTCCATGCACTAGTCTATGGAAATGTGTGCTGGACTGGTGGGTGGAACCAATCCGGTGCTACGGTCCTCGAATAATGAAAATAATTGGTCTTTTGTAATCTTTAGGTTTTTGATGTCTTTATAACTCAAACCATGGGAATAATATTCCCACATGGATTCTCTGTATGAGCTAATGTTGTACAGAGCTCCTTGGGAATTGGCAATTATGTTTGTAATGGTGTACAATTCCTCAGCTAAATATTATCTCAAATGATCCCCCCTCTAAAAGATGAGCTAAGGCACCTCAATGCACCCAAACAAACCAGAATATGTGAGTTTCGGTCTTCTTCTTCCTCCGGGTTTGGGTTTGGGTTTATGTTTGGGTTCATGTTTGGGTTTTGTTCTTAGTTATTAGTGGGTTCATTTTCCAAAGTATCTTGCTCATTTATGTTATTTGTTCAGATTTAAATAACAAAATACAAATTGTTTTGATTTATCATTCTTTGACTTAATTCAATTTTTTTTATTAAATTTGTTTTAAACAAATATAAAAACTCTGAAATTAACAAAAACAATAAAAATTTGAAAAAAAATTGTAATTGATAATAATTGTTACCTGCCACCTCCAAATCGGCCTCCAAATCCTCAAACACAAATCACTGTTGCGGTTTATCGCTCTCTCGAAACGCTCACCATGCAAATGACAAAGTGAGGCCCACATCCTCTGTTTTGTTTTTTTGTTTTGTTTTCCATAACACATATGTGTTGTTTAACTTTTAAAGAACTCATATGCGAGATATCACATACTTACTAACCTTAGCCTCGTTTTTGGGCTCGGGTTATTCCGAACGTACCATCAATAACCCATATGCGTTATCGATTTACACTTTGAAAGTGCGTTTCTAATTTCTTAAGTGGCACTAAAAAGTGGAACCAACTTCCTGCGAGCACCCATAAATCTATTTACCTCAGGTTTAAAGAGAGTAAAGATTATATATATCTTATCTTTATCAAGATTATTTATATATGGGCAGGAGTTCCTTACATATATAAAATTACATTAGAATGCAATCATAAAATTTTATTAATGTATAGAGTAGATATGGTACAATTAAATAATATGAAAAATCCCTACATTATGATTATAAGACAATATTTATACAATCTCTATGCACACTTAATAAAACTATATATCAATCTTCTACCCAAAAAAATTATATTTATAAATCCTAGAAACAAGATATATTAAAATAAATATTTAAATACTAAACTTAATAAAACTATATATCAATCTTCTAAAAAATATTATAAATCCTAGAAACAAGATATATTAAGATCAATGACCAACCTAAGTAATCATCGACCTTTTAAACATATAATTATGAAGTGATCTCTTAGGAATCGAGAATCTAAGAATAACCCTTCAATCACAATGGCAGAGTAATTCATTTCCCTAACAGAGGACAACAACCGTCACCTACAAGAAACTTATAGCTAAGATCTAATAATATATTGAAAATCCTTCACATATCCAGCCGTTAACAACTTAAAGAATCCACCCTCTTTTTATAAAAGAAATTGTAGAAGTAAATAATCCTTTTAAGGATCTCCCTTAAAACCCAACATAAATACCACCAAATATTAATGTCCATTTGAAATTTCAAAACCAAATCACTAAGCCAAGTCTTTTAAGGACTGTAATTTACTTCACGCAATAATAATACGCCTCTGTGCTCAATTAAACGTTCAAGAAATTGTTGGTGGCCCAAAACCATTTGAACATTGACTTATTTCTTAACCAATATTTTTTGTTTTTCGGAGGGGTCCGTGGCGCATTAAGCCTTAAAGAAACTGATCTTGGTCTCAAGCCATCTGAACGCTTACAGTTTTTTCACATTAAAATGATTTTTTGGAAAGGTGCTTGGAGCATAGGTCAAAACATCGCCCGTTTAAACGTTACATTTTCTTGGAACGAGTTCAAAGCCATTTCCAACGATCACATTTTATAACGCTCACGTTTTCGTGAAATTGAAACTGAATTTGTAAAGTGGGACAAAATCCTCTTGCAACGCTCATTTTTTAATTTCTATTTGCTTACCTTCGACTAAATTTTAGATTCCTTACATTTTTATTTAAGAATATTAGTTTGCTATGTTTGAATATATATTCAATATTGTAAATTTGTTTAACTTATTATGAGTGTTAGTTAATATCAGTTTTTTTAAGAAAAAACTAAAATAAACTTCCTACATATTCCACCACATGAATGCTCACTATTTTTACTTAAAACATGGAAAGTAAATATATTTTATATTTAGAGATATATTTTATAACGATTTTTAAGTTCATTTTTATGGATATAGAATGGGTAATAATAGTTTTTTAAAACTAAGATTAAAATAAAATAAATTAAACTTCCCATGTTTAGTGTTTTTCTTAAAATATGAAAATTAAATATATTTTATTTTTAGAAAAATATGTTTTATAATTATTTTTAAATTGATGTTTCTTGATTTTTTCTTAAAATAGGGATAGTGAATATTTTTATTTCGTAGAGAAATATACTTTAAATAGGGATAGTGAAGTTAAGTTTTGTTAATGTTATTAAAGTTATTCTATACTGCATTTGAATTTAACTATGTTTATTAATCAATTTCGAACTTTATTTTGTTTATATAAGTTGAATTACTTATCTTTTATTGATCTTATTAATAAACTTTATTTTTAAAATTTATTTATTTATAATTTTAAAAATAAAATAAAAATAAACTTTTAAAATAAAAAATAATAATAAATATAAATTAAATGACTAACCTAACTTTCCAAGAAAAGAACTTATTTTCCTAAACACTCTCTGTCTACTTGATAGTATTAAGATTAAGATTATATTCCCGTTCTGATTTTCGTAAGCATTCTCTCAACTAGATAGTATTAAGATTAAGATTATATTCCCGTTCGTTTATTATGGCTCCTATGATTTATGGATTTGTGATTTAAAGTTAAGGGGAGATATAAAATTATTTTGTAAGTTTGCTTCAAATTTCTAGTCAATTTTCGAGCTTTAATAAAGTTATTATGACATTTTCGTTTTGGTTTCTTTCCATTAAATTTCTGCATTTTGATAGAATTTTTTCGTTTTAAGACACTTTCCATTAATATTTTTTGCATAGAAATGATTTGATCGAGATTTGTGAATGAATTATTGCTGCTAGGAATCAATCAATGTATAAACTTAAAAAAAGAAAATGAAAATATATACTAAATAAATAAATAAATGAAGTATTACAAATATATTTATCAAAATTTATAGTCGTTTAGTTTTGCAAAGTTTGCCGAGAAAAACGACCAAAAGTAGTTTATTACCTCATTGCTTAACAAATTCCACTCTCTCCTTAAACTCAAGGACAAACAACCTCCTTAAACATAGTGAGAAACGTAATTGGCATCGTTATATTTGATAAACGTAATTGGCATTGTTAATGGCTACTTAATTTTCAACATCTTTTCACAAATTTGACCATTTTTTTTTTTAAGACGACCCTTTCAAGATGAAAGGTTTGAAAGGTGAAGGAAAAGGCAAGAAATGTTGTTTGGTGGAAAAGAGTCAAGGAGGTGACATGTGGTTGTGGTTGTAGGTGAGGATGCTAGTGTGAACTAAATATTAAAGCTTTGAGGTAGAATCGTAGTTGGGAATTCCTCGTGTTTCAGGTTAGGTTTAACTCTTTCATTTGTTGGATGGAATTTTATAGAGTTCTATGTTACTGTACACTCTTGATTCTCATCTTTAGGATTGTAGATGGCTTAGGTTTTCTTTCCTATTGGAGGTTGATGCTACTTGAGTCCTTACAGAATGTTGGTTTATTGATAAATTATATCTTTCCATTAAGATATCACATCCAATTTTGATGGTAAGGATGAACAAATTTTTTGTATGTTTGTTTCAAGGCTGAAGTTGCTCACTTTCCCATGGAGTTCTAGAGAATTCAACTATTCAGGTTGATTAGTTACTAAATTGAAAGAATTATTATGGTGGATAACGACTTATTTTTTCTAGGTTTAAATTATATTGCAAGGATTCGAGCGGATGTGGATATTAGCAAAGGATTGTTTTGGTCTATCTAGCTAATTTTTAAGAATAAAAAGTTATATCCATGTTTTGTACTATCTAAATATCTCTTTCTGTTGTCCTAGGTTCGATACCAATGGCCATATTCATAAGGATTACTTGATTAAGAAAATATGTATTAAGAAAGTGGTGAAATCTTCCTTGACGACTAATTTTTCAGTTCTTAGGATATTCAATTGAAAAGGAATTGAAGGTGGGGGGGGGGGGGGGGGGGTGTTCTTGTTCTTGGGCCTCTCTTGTCCATTCTAGACCATTTAATCTTCCATCTAAGGTAGATTAGTTTGATAACAATTTTCTTACCAAGGACATGTCAATCCCTATGACCAAAGGCGTGCAATGTTTTATTGCTCAAAAAAAGGAAACAACTATCGTGGGCCTTTTTACTTCGTAGTGTTTATCCAACACCTAGTTTCTAGTGGGATCTTCTTTTATTCTTTTTTCCAATCAAGCACTCTCTGGTAAGTCCTTTTCTATTCATCATTGTTCTAATTCTAACGAAAAGGAAGCCAAAGGAATAAACTGTGTTATCTGCGACAATTACATTGAAACGAAAAGAAGAACAGCACAAAAAGGGTCAAAACTTCTCTATGTATAGTTAAACATATGTACCACTTTGTGAACCTATAAGATTACTTTGAGTTTGAGGTATCTGATAAATGTTTATTTAACAAGGGCAGGTAAATGTTCTTCTACTAAATGGAATAGAGATGGTGGCCATTATCAATTACATTCCAATAATGGATTTTTAATTGACGAAGCCTATGTGGCGGCCTTGGATTCAAAGCTTTAAAATTGATGCCATCTTATTTTTGTCTTGTCAATTGTAAGCATTCTATCAAATTTGTGCATGCAAAACCTATGTAGGAAGTTAACCAAGGAGAAAAAAAACCTTATCTCAAGGGTGTTTAAAGTATGAAAAAAATTTCTAAAGTGTTCACTGTGAATATTATTTATCTTCATATTAAGGACCAGACCTGGAAATTTTTGTTTTCTTCCATTAAGTGATTAATAGAGATTGATTGGCCATATATTTTGATGTTATAAGTGACAATGGGTGTTGGCACCTTCATTTTGGCACCTTCCTTTTTATGAAAAGTAATGTAGTCAATGTGGAAGGAATTATGAAACAATGATGTGGTAGAAGACAATATTCACATTAAATATCGATATGGATATATGTTGATTTCTAACAATTATAATGAAGTTAGAACTAAACATTGCAATTTATATAAAATTCAATCAAGGGATAGGAGATGGAGTTGCATAAAAATGGTAGAAGATGCCAAGAAGGTTATGAAATGGAAGGTGGTGTGCAAGAAGTTGAGGGTCTCTTTTGGTGCTTTAGATGCAATACAAAACTGAAAAAACAGACATCTATCAACTTGCATGGATATTTTGAGACACTTACACAATGAATCTTGTGATCAGTAAAAAACAAGAAATGTAGGAAATTGAATGACCTTTCCAAATACATACTTTTTTTCTATTTAAAATGTTGCTAACTGTCTAAATTTAGATCAATTTTAATGGTCACTTTTTATTTTTGTGACAAATTATAAGGTATATGTTTTTGTGGGTGCAGCGTCCGAGTGTCTAAATGATGGAATAAACTTACGAAAACCGGTATACATATCGAGAACATATAGGACTAGTGCACAACTGTTTTTCCAATAATAAAAATAATATATATATATATATATCTAAGAGATCAAACCTCGAAAACGGTACGTCAATTGTGGGTGTAGTGTTTGAATGTCTTAATGCAATTATTTGGAAATGGGTTTTTAATAGCATGTAGAGTTTGGTGTTCTTTAGTGCACCATACAATTTTTTTTTTAAATGGTTGAGAAAGGAAAGCGATATGGACAAAACACTACAAGTGTGTTTTTTGAGTTGAGGAGTGATGACAGAAGATA
>LPNX010336383.1:26596-36596 GCA_001517045.1 Pseudotsuga menziesii | reverse complement strand
TGGAAACTATTCCAAATCCAATTATAGAGGATACAACGGTTCATCCTATTAATCCAGCACAAGAAAAAAAGAAGCATTCACTAGAGGGACCTTCAATTTCCACAATAGTTGTTGAACAAGCACCCCATGGAAGTATTCAGGAAGCAAAACGTAGGTGCTCATTAGGGGATGTTTCAAATCTCACATCAAGTCAAAGTGATAAGTTACCATCTCAAGACGAAGCTCATGAAGAGGCAGTGTACATAGAGCCTACTGTTGAAGAGACGTTGGACATGGAGTCTACTGTTGAAGAAGAAAATATTAACTGGACCATTGATGAGGATGTTGGACTTCCACCATCCAACTACCAGGAAGAGAGTGAAGGACAACAAGTTGCTACTGAAACACCAGAGCGTATTGTTGATGCACTAGATGATAGAAATCCAACCCCCTTACCTCCATTAAAAAGCACCCGTCAAAGAACTCCAAAGCATATACAAGTTGATGAAGGACTCCTCAATTCCATTGAAGGTACGATATCTAAACGTAGTATTTCTTATCAAACTCAACAGATACTAAATAAATAGTTTGTTTCTAAATGTGATGGAGATAAATGTAGATTATTTTTATCATTGTTAAAATCTAGGGGCATGAATATTATTATGAAATCGTTAGGGATAAAGATGATAAAGCCTTCTGGACCAAGTTCTCATATAGTTAAAAGCTTAGTAGATTCCTTTGGTAAAATTGGTAAGAACACATGGTCAAAGGACCGCAATGCAGCTCGTCATATGTTGTCACAAGCAATTGTAAATAAGAACACCACGGTCCTTTGTTTTCTCAATCCTACATCTAAACTAGTTATTTTGAATGTAAAAAACCTACGTAGGTATTCTATTAGAAGAGAACATCTTGACACAACCACCCAGACAGATTTTTGGGCCTTTATTGGCCGGTTACCATGTCGTGACATGAAGCTAGTTGATGCAGTAAAGGGACTAGTGCAGAGTTTTTGGCATGATCACACAAGGCCTTCTTCAAACCGGAAGGATGTACTAAAACTAAGAAGGGGTTCAAAGGACCATGAGCCACATATTAAGCATCTTCTTGATATAACACAGACAAAACTATATGAGAAATTTAGGAATGAACATAGACAATTGAATTTGGGGAAAAGATATTCTGAGAAATGTAAGCCCTGGTATGTTAGAATAAATACTCTTCGTAACACTTGTTGTTGTAGATACCATGTAGAATATGAATATTACTATGAAACATGTTTTTACATTCGTCGTGTGTTGCATGCTAACCATGTGCAGGATTGCTCCTTGACAATACCACCGACCTCATCAAGACAATTCATTCATAGTATCATGTGCAATAGGCCTGAGGGGATAACTTACTATGCAAAATCCTGCTTGGATGGAACTTGCTCCAACTGTGCTGGAATGGTGTTATTGAGCCAATGTATGCACAAGATTCGAGACAATGAATTTGGGAATATGGTTACAGACATGAAAAGTTTCAAATATATCAGCTATGAAATATTCCCAGGGAAAGAAAGCAAAAAAATACAATTGGTGACATCTCAGGTACATGCATTTATCTATAAATTTATGTTTGAATAGTTGCATTTCATTCCTTACTTAAAAAAAACCCAGATATTGAGATCATTTTGTGTCAATAGGTACAAGTTAGTGTTTTCATCAAGGAATTTATTGAAAAGATATGTCAATATGTTCAGCATGTCCACTTGGCACGATGGCAGGATGAGAAGTTTAGAATATGTAGATTTGCATTTCCTCGTGGTACTATACTTTTAGTTGTTGATTTTGCCGAGAAATACACTCTACAACCTCAAAAGGAGATCCAAATTCAGTATTATCACTCTAAGCAGGTTTCCTTGATGATGCATATCACATATAGGCATGGCCCAAATAGTAGTGAAGAGCAAAGAGAAATTCTAAAGGAATATCACTTCTACATAAGTGATGATAGGTTCCATAAATTCCACTATGTACGTCTTTGCTTCATCATGTTCTATGATCATTTGAAGGGCAGGAACATACATATGGATTGACATTGGATTTGGTCTGATGGATGTGCTGGTCACTTAAAAATTTCACGCATATTTAAATGGTTGTGTTCATTGCATAAAAACTACAAAGTTCCACGTATGTGGAACTATTTTGAGACTGGGCATGGTAAAGCAGAGCATGATGGAGCCGGAGCATGTGTCAAAACATCCCTACGAAGAGAGTAGTTGAAATTATCAAGAACGAGAGACTAATGGAGACCATCATTATAAGAGATGATCCGAAGGGCTTGGTTGTATGATAATAGGTGGGATCTAGCATGATCAGGTATGTATCATAATTTAAATTTCCCCAGGTATGTTTCTTATGAATATGTCAATTTTGTGTTCTTGATATGCAAAATTTTCCATAATGTTGTTTATAAATATGCCAAAAGTTCTCTTGTATGTCAAGTTAATGAACATGCCAAATTTTACATATTATCAATAAACCATATATATCAATCATATGAACATTTCAAGATCTCATTCATAGGATATACATAACATTAGAATACATACATGTACCTCTGTAGGTCATACCTATCAAAGTTCTTTGTAGGCTCTCTTACACAACTAAAACCCTAATTTTTTAAGTAGGTAATATTGTCAATGTTTTCAGCTGATATATAAAACTAGGATGATGGAAACAAGATGCCGCAATGATAAACTTATGTTTTAAGGCTTGTATAATTTCCTTCTTGACAACTCACCTCTTATACCCACATGTCCATTGCCAAAGGGGTAGTGCCTAGTAGTGTTGGAATTTCATCTCCTTTTTTTTTATTGAGAAGTTTAATTTCTACTTAAAAGATAATAAAAGATAATAAGAGATTTATTTAACTTTGTTTTTAGTTGATTATGTTTTTTTGAACATTGAAAGTGGAAGAAAATAACCTACTAATATTGACACAAACAACTCAAAAGTAACATGCTTCAACATTATGCATGTGAAGTAGGTAAACATCATGCATGTGAAAATATTAAGTCATAAAGTTAATAAACAAACAAAATTTGGAACCTCTCATGCTTTTGAAAGGTTAATGTTTCATCTGCATAATAGAAAATTTTGGGAGGCTGACATGTTGGATCATTGGTGTACTTGAAAATGTGATATTTTAGCTGGGGGGGGCCTCTCCCTCTTGTCCATTTCCCAATGACCTCCATCTACGGTGGTTTCTGAAGCTAGGGTTTCACTCAGTAGGGGAAAATGTAGTCACGTCAATGAGGGCCAAAGCTGGAAAGCTATGGATGGTGGGGATGCGGTTGGTTTTTCCATATTTCCCATGCCCAAACACACTAGCAGGAGTTGACGGAATTCAAAATTGCCGCTCCATGAGGTTTTTTGCGCACCGGGCCCAAGTCCACTAGGTGTCGCTGAACGATATCTGCAGGTGACCTACAACTAACCATAGATCGATTCTCAGGCCTCTGATAGATGAACCGTCAATTCGGTTGGATTCGTGACATGGGATTTTAGCTAGCAGGGGGCCTCTCCCTCCTGTCCATTACCTGATGACCTCCATCTACGGTGGTTTCTGAAGCTAGGGTTTTGCTCAGTAGAGAACAATGCAGTCACACCAACGAGGCCCAAAGCTAGAAAGCCACAGATGGTGGGGATGTGGTTGGCGTTTCCATATTTCCCATGCCAAAACACACTAGCAGGAGTTGACGGAATTCAAAATTGTCACTCCGTGAGTTTTTTTCCGCATCGGGCCCAAGTCCACGAGGTGTCTCTGAACGGTATCTCGAGGTGACCTACAACTTTCCATAGATCAATGCTCAGGCCTCCGATCGATGAACCATTGATTCCGTTGGATTCGTGACATGGGATTTTAGCTAGGGGGGGGCCTCTCTCTCCTATCCATTTCTTGATGACCTCCGTCTATGGTGGTTTCTGAAGCTAGGGTTTTGCTCAGTAGGGGACAATGCAGTCACGCCAACGAGGGCCAAATATGGAAAGCCATGGATGGTGGGGATGTGATTGGATTGGCCATATTTCTCATGCCCAAACACGCTAGCAGGATTTGACGGAATTCAAAATTGCCGCTCCATGAGGTTTTTTCTGCATTGGGCCCAAGTCCACTAGGTGTCCCTAAACGGTATCTAGAGGTGACCTGTAAATCTCCATATATTGATGTTCGGGCCTTTGATCGATGAACCATTGATTCCGTTGGATTTGTGACATGGGATTTTATCTAGCAGGGGGCCTCTCCCTCCCATCGATTGCCCGATGACCACCGTCTACAGTGGTTTCTGAAGCTAGGGTTTCACTCAGTAGGGGACAATGTAGTCATGCCAACGAGGGCCAAAGCTGGAAAGGCACGAATGGTGGGGATGCGGTTGGTGTTGTCATATTTTCCATGCCCAAACACGCTAGTAGGAGTTGAAGAAATTCAAAATTGCTACTCCATGAGGTTTTTTGCGCACCGGGCCCAAGTCCACTAGGTGTCTTTGAATGGTATCTGGAGGTGACCTGCAACTCACTATAGATTGATGTTCAGGCCTCCGATTGATGAACCATTGATTTCGTTGGATTCATGACATGGGATTTTAGCTAGGGGGGGCCTCTCCCTCCTATCCATTTCCCGGTGACCTCTGTCTACAATGGTTTCTGAAGCTAGGGTTTTTCTCAGTAGGGACAATGCAGTCACACCAATGAGAGCCAAAGCTGGAAAATGCATTTAATGCCAACTAAGGCCAAACTTGGAAAATCCTATCCCTAACTAGGGTTTATTGTTTAACATGCATGACCCATAACCATAACCCTACCAAGGAAACCCTACTCCTAACTCTCATCTTATCTTATTGTCACAACTCAATTTAGAATCAATCTAATGTCAAACTGAACTTTTTCAAATCTGGTGGACTTATGCTTCAAATCATGTTGATTCACAAAGTTGGTTGTCAGTCTTTGTATTCTATTGTAGTTCCTTTAATGCTGAGTGATTACTCATTGGGTGCATGAGGTTTGTTGAATAGTGTTGTTGGTTGTTGATGAAATGCAAAGCATGTATTGCACTTAGTTTTATTCAATTACACTTGAGCATTGACATAACTTGTAATTTAATGAATCCAAACTCACAATTTTTAATTAGATATATCAAATTGGCGTGCAAGTAGTGAGTTCATTGAAACCTTGAAATACATTGTATTGCACTTATATTTATTAAATTACACAAGCAATAACTTTGACTTTAGTGTGCTTGTATTGAGATCATTGAAACCTTTAAATATAATAGTTTTTTCTTTTGACATAGTGCATTCATAAGTAATAGATAATCGTCACAAATCAATACAATAGATTGACACACGAACATGGAGAGATTCCTATAGCACCCATTGCCCTATCTCACACCAAGGGATCAGTGGATGGAATTTCATGCCCCTGTGTAGAGTGTGGAACATGATACTTTGTGGCGTCGCTACCGGCATAAAGCATCAACTGGAAGTTCACAAAATTAATATATTAGCTCAAACTATACATATGTGTACAAAGAGGAAAATAAATGAATAATTTATTACAATTAACCATATACATATATCACTAAAAAAATCACTGAAGACAACATCTGACGAAAGACCATAGCATGGACGACCACATGATGTGCACTCGTCAGGCTCAAAAGTAGGCTGGGAATGTGCTGATGGTGCTACACTAGTAGATGGTCTTGTAGTAGATGGGGGTACTACACTAGTGGGTGGTACTGCACTAGAAGATGGTCCTACACAAAACGACCTAGTGTATGTACCACATCAATGACAAATGTCCCTTCCTCACCCATATGTTGAACCATAGTGCTATGGTGAACAACGGCCTGTGCCAAACTCAAAAATGCATCACGTGTCTATGGAATAACATGATGTATAGGTGGGACATATGGCCCAGGAAACTACCTGCGAGGTGTAGGGATAGGGTGATCAATGTCTCAAAGCCTGGTATTGGGTCGGTTTTGGGGCATCCCCCCACTGATCCCCTGAAACACCAATATATCAAAATAGTTTACGTGTTTACCCAACACAAACTCTGGATACATCTTCCGAAGGAAATACAAGGGGATTTCCCTGTTGTTATGTGGTGGCATATCAAAAACCATATACCATATGTCCATCCAGTTATCAACAAACGGTTGATATGTGTACCACTCAATGGAGATATGTGGCCTATTTGCATTTAGGATTTCCCCTGTGTGAGGGTCCCTAAACAATGAAAATATATGCTCTTTGGTAATTTTCAATTTTTTTATTACACTATAGCTAAGCCCATCAGCATGCTCACGTATTTTTCTTTCTCTATATGAAGTAATATCATATAGTATGTTGCTTGACAACATAATAGTCTCAACAATTGCATCCAAAGTGGATGCAAGTGAACATCGAATTCTTTCACCACCACTAAAAGTAGTACTGAGACCTCTCAACTGGGAAAGCTCAATCAATATTTCAGCATTGGTGTCCATAGCCGCAACTGCAATAAAAAAATCAATAAGGAAATAATTAGAAATTTATACATGGTATATAATGACATCTCTTCAAAATTGAAAATGTAAATTAAGGAAAACGCAAGTTACAAGCAATTTAATGGCATTCACTTAGATACATTTAAAACGTTTAAACATTTTACAATTAAATAGTGAGTTTCGTTCAACTTCTTTCTAGAAGTTAAGGCACTTCTTCACCCTCATTGGTGACTTTTCCATGCACACTTGGGTTTAAACTTCTTTGAATTTACGAGTGCTATTTTGACATGTTTTGGCCTTTACGTCTCTTGGATATGTAAAAGAAAGGGGCAAGGGACTATTAGGACATGTGAGGAAAGAAAAGGGGTGCTACAGGGGTTCCACCATATCCTCTAAATATAAATGACTCAAACATGGTTGAGAACACTCTCACGACGCACTCTAGGTAGTTCATGGGTGTTCACCATTTCCATTGTTGTATAACCATGGAAACCAACCAAAAGTTACATGGAAAATGGAGAATTTGTGGAATGGACTACAATTGGTTATAGATGAGCTTAGAGACTCGACATGTAGAAATATATTACACATTATTTTTGCTATTTTAAAAAATGGTTGATAAACCTAGTGATGCAGGGGCATAGACTGTTTGAGTAAAGTCATATATGTCTTTGCTAGATATAGGGATATGGGTAGTCAAATGTTAGAAAGCTAAAATTATGTAAAAAACCAATCCACATTTCAGGCATATGATGTATGGAGTGGTCACCATTTCTCTACATTTTGTGGTGATTATGAATTTATAAATTGTCGTTCATTCAACTCTTAGGATCAAGTAGATCTCTTGAATTAAATGTTGTTGTGATATTTTATAGCTTATAAATTTACTCCAGTTGTTGTATATGACTCTATGTATGTTTGGGACATTCAGAATGAATAGGTCAATGGATTCACATGGTATTGTTGATTATTGGTATTCTTCTAGAAATTACAATCCCTTTATATAGTCATATGTGTTTTTTATTGTGTCAAAGGATTGTTAAATATGGAATTATGATCAAGATGAGGGTCCAACTTGCATATTTTGATCACAATTTCCTCTTTCTTCCATTTTGATGATTATATTGGTTGTTACATTTGGATCCCTCATTCACTATGTATCTTAAAATGTTGGCATTCACCTATCTATGAAAATAATTGCTAAATTTTATTGCACTTTGTGTTAATTCCAGCACAATCATTGCATTTTAAGGTTTGACCATGCATGTTACAAGTGGGCACTCTCACTTGTATCCCAATTCAAACTTTGCATTGTCCATCAAATTCTATGCAAGTTGGGATTATACTTGTGTTTGTTTTATATATTTATAGCCTTTTGGAACATTGAATATCTATTAGACATGATGTTTTTTATTCTTATAGCCTATTTTAGTGTGAATCCATCAAACATTAGCTTGGGATTTGTTGGGTTGATTATTCTATTAAAAAACACAATTATAGGTTAAAAATTGACAAAAAAAAGAATGCTTTGGGTGATTGAATTACCTTGTTGGATGACAATTCACCAGTGAAATCTCCTACGCTCAACCTAAATCAGCTCCTCCAACAATCCCAAGCAGTTAACTTGCTCCGAAATGCTCCAATTGGCCTTCGTTTTCGCGTTCTTGATTGTTAAAATGGCCCACGGGTTTCGGGCATGTGTATTTAATTTTTTTTTGTTTTCCAAATTGCATATGAGTTTTATAACTGCATATCGCGATCGCATTTTGTAGTTATATAATGTGTACGCGATATGGCTTCCTATCCTACATGTCCAATGACATGTCAGGCTCGGGCTGAACCATAGCAAGTGGTATGTAGCAGAAACGTGTTGTATTTTTTGGTAACGTGATCTTGTTTTTGAAAACTAGGATTGCATTTAAAAGATTCCTTATCTTCTTGCACTGACCCAGAAACTAGTGTACTAGTTGAGATCTAGCAGTAGATAATCATGTTTTGGGTACTATATACCCCGAAATATTAAAATGCTTAATTGATACATTTTTTTTAACTTGAATGAATATTAATAAATTATGATTGTTGGTTCCCACTTATAATTATTTTTATGACACTTAATGAATGAATATTTTGATTTGACTTTATTTTTCTCATGAATGTTTAGTATAGGATAATATTAGGTTTTTCCTTCTATTTCACAATATAGAAAAAGTTAAAATAAATGCCATGATAGTTTTCCCTTCCATTCACTATTATTTCCCCTCACCTCATACTCACGTCAATCATGATTTGGGTGAGACATTCTTATCTTTCAACTAGTGTTTCTAGACAATAATGACATTATTTCCGCTATGTGTAATTATAGTGTTTAATTTTGTGCCAACAATGGTTCTATTTTTCTATACTAGGAAGTGCTAATTGAATGTAAAGATGATGTATAATTATTCGATCCAAGATTGGTGGGAAAATGGTGCATAGTAAATATTTCTATCTCTATATGCTATCATTGTACAATTTATTTCTATCTCTATATTCTATCATTGTAAAATTAATAAATTGTACAAGAACATCTTTAACCACTTATACTATGAAACGAGAACTATATACTATGAACGAGAACTCTACCCATAAAAACGATGATTTTTGCAAAAATAACACCAAAAACACCCCCCAAATAGAAAAGTGTTGATACCAGTATACACGTTTTTTTTTTTAGGTAAAAAATAGAGCCATGGACTAAACATCCCATATTGTTGTTTAACAAAACTTTAAAATCAACCTTAAATTGGAAAAAAAGAAAAATTCTTGAAGAGATAAATTACAACTTTCTGGAAAATTGCATATTAAAGAAAAAACAAATTTCTCTAATAATTTCACCATTATAACCATATAGAAACAAAAAAATTATGATGTGATTCATAATAAGATAATATATTAGACCATACAAGAACAAATGGTTCATATAAATATTCAAAAACTACTCTAGAGTTTCAATTACAAAAATCATACTAGTAAAAAGCATCTAATTGCCTCTTCAAATTCATCCATGGATTATGACACCCCATCATCAAAAACTCCTGTAGAGTTTCAATTAAAAAAAGCATACTAATAAAAAGCATCTACACTGCTTCTTCAAATTCATCCATGGATTCTGACACCCCATTAGAATCTACATTTTCTGTAGATGAAGGACTTGATGAAGATGTAGATGACCCGTACTCTTCTCTATTATCAATGGGTGCACCATCTGAGTCTACCTCTATGCCCATCATTTCAGATGTCATATTCCTTCGGGATCTACGGCTTGGTTTAACAGATTCCCATCTTGCAACTTCTGGCTGTGGCAGCAACCTCTTGATAATCTCTATAGTCTTGGAGTGGAGAGTGTCTTTCTTTGTCAAATTGAAATCATAAACAAGTATATCAACTTCCTCTAATTTCAAGATGTCAATGCGGAAGCGATTTATTTTTTTACCCTTTCTATTTCTCT
>LPNX010336383.1:5777-26388 GCA_001517045.1 Pseudotsuga menziesii | reverse complement strand
CATGCTATTGAAAAGATGCTCAATATCTTAGGGGATGTGATATAACTTTTGTACTTTCTTATCTACTTACTATTATTGAAAGACTTTTATGTTGCAAAATTTTAGTGATCTTGCCAGCGATATACTTAAAAGCTCGCATTACAAAACCCATCATCAATGCCTACTATGGTGACGACAACGTTCAATCCATATGTTGATTATGAATATAACGGGGAATTTGTGGGGTCATTCTGTTAGGGACCTTATTATTACTCGGATCGAAATTTTCTTTATGACATAACATTTTGATCTACCCTTTATTTTAAGCCATCTATAAAAGAAGCAACGTCCCCTCTTAAATGTCTTATGATCCATCTTTTAGCCCAAGTATGAGCTGAATTATATAGGTGCTAAAGGGTTATACTTCTTTTGCTAGTTTGAATGATGATCTTATTCACCCTCAAAGTAAGCTTTATCTTGCTTAACCAAGCATGGATCTCCACCTCCCCTCTAAAATTGAACTGTGGGATCTTCATCTAGAGGTTTAATGCGGGTTTGTATCAGTGCCATGGTGATTTTCATTATATGGTGATTAAATCACTTCTTCTTACGCTGGAACCGGGTAAAAAACTAGCGGATCTCCAACTACGGGGTCTTTCTATCGATCCTTAGATGCCTTGACTATGGGCTCTCGATCTTTATCTTTAAAGGATTCTGTTACCTATTTCTTTTTTACTTTTCCACTTTATATGCCTCTGTATACGCTGCTCGCTCCTTTCGCTGCTGGGTCGACGAGTTAGTAAACTGGATTATATACTGGTGGTTCCTTTGCTTCACCTGGGCAGGCCCTGCTCCTTAAATGCCTTGCATCTCTTGTAACCATGATATCAAATTTTTATGGCAGACTGCTCATAATGCCACTTGATTCCCGACGTCGAGAGCCGCACTTTGCAATGCCTTGCGTCTCTTGTAACCATGATATCGAATTTTTATGGCAGACCGCTCACAATGCTGCTCGATGCCCGGCATCGAGGGCCGCACTTTGCAATGCCTTGCGTCTCTTGTAACCATGATATCGAAATTTTATGGCAGACCGCTCACAATGCCACTCGATGCCTGGTATCGAGGGCCGCACTTTGCAATGCCTTGCGTCTCTTGTAACCACGATATCGAATTTTTATGGCAGATCGCTCACAATGTGGAGAGAGGAAACCATAATTTAACGTATCTAAAATCCAGAGAGTGACCTGGTAAATAAATTAATTTAACATGCACAATATGTAATCCATACACGTTAATTAATTAAACAGTTGCTTTAATTTTCATTAAAACACAAAAGCCCCCGCCGTTTCTACTTCTCTATTTAGTATTTTACTGTGTTTCTTAGCGAAACAAAATTAATGTTAGATACGTTCGAATGCCCGAGTTTAAAAATTACGAGAAAAAAAACAGTATACACATGGAAAGTTGTCTTGATATTTTGGACAGTCATCACCTCCGCCCGCTTGGGTGCCAAAGGGCGGCCCTCACGGCATCGAGGGCCGCCGTGAGGGCCGCCCTTTGGCGCCCAAGCGGGTGGAGGTCCTGGGCACCTTCCCAGGTTTAGTTAGTCATTACTAATTTGTCATGGATTTACAATATATTCCACAGATTGATTCTGAAATTCACACAAACTCGCAGCCATGGTGGACTCAGATGTAATAAAATTACAGTTGTGATCATGTCGAGTGTCCAGGTTAGAGCTGATTTATTTTTTTAAAGATTATGCCAATGGAGATCGCTCATCCATAATTAAATACCAACACCAGAGATGAATATTGTGCAAGTTAAAGGTTAACAATAAGAGCCCATGAAGACCACCAAGAGATATCAAGCATCATGGTAAATGACAATTGTGCAAAGTCAGAATGCCAAGGCTAAGTCCACGATTGACTAATTAAAGTGCTTAAGTCATACGCCGAATGTCTGATGGAAAATTTTAGGAAATATGGCTACTGCATGTTCATTATTGTCAGCAGAGGAGTGTCCAATAGTTTAGAAGGATATAATCAAATTCCAAATTTTGAGGGATTTAATTTTTTTTTCATGCATCAAAATTTGGGGTAGAATACCCATAGAAATAGCCAAAATCTCTTCGATCAACATCATTTCAAGATTTCAAAGAAAAAGATTTGCAAGTCAAGGATCATTCCCTTATTTTGGTTCGGCAGTTTAAGGGACAAGTTTAGCATTAAGTGTGAATCATTCTCAAAGTGGGAGAGTATTTCATTCAACACTTGGCAGCAGGAAGAAAATTGAACTCCCAGGAGAGATCGATTCCATATTTGAAAGGCATCTAACTTCACCGTTCTAAATACCTTGCATGAAATCAATTATTTTCCAGATTTCATTCCTTAAAGCAAGAAAGGAGTTCCAATTTTATAAATCATGAGAGCAACTGATATATAAATGGCAGAACACTTGAAAAACCAAATCTAGATCACAAGTTCGAAGATATTATATTCCAGCAACTTTAGATTTCTTACATAAATTATATGTTTTCTCTCTTTTTAGAATTGATGAAGAATCTTGTAACAATCAAGATGGGGAACCTCGATAGTCTATATATTGTATATTTTAGCATGTAGAGAAAGGGAGATTTCCAGTCGAGCGCTGAGGCAGGGCATGTATGCACTAAGTTTTTCTTAATGTAGGATGGTTGCTTTGAAATGATTATGATCATTTGAAACCTATTCTGTTTTAATAAATAAAGTGCATGTTATCATCGTTCTGTCTATGTGTGGTCTTAATATTCCATACCGTGATTCTTTTGATCAATATGCAACTATTTGTAATATTTTGAAAACAGAACTTGTTTCATGTTTTTCATAAGGTTATGCTCATAGACATTTCTTATTATCGCTCATTACAGTGGTGCATTTCCTGCAGTCATGTTTCTATCCTAGCTTGATATCTGAAATGTCTATCTGTTTATAAACATTCATTTCACTTAACTTTAATTTTGTTTTTGGTGATTAGGTACAACAATAGCATGCTCCTTACTGAAAGGAAGAAATTGCATATCGATTGATAATGATCCACTCCAATGCAATTACATAAAACAAAGAATTAAGGCTATTCAATTTCTTCCAGATGAACTGCAAGAAGTTGGTTTGAAGAAAGGAGAGTTTAGTGAAACACTTGTGGCAAAGATGTCAAAAGAGCCCCAACCCCCGTTAGGAGGGGTGTTTGGAAAGGAGCACTTTGGGGATCTTGCAGACATAGAAGACCCAATGGAAGAGGACATTGATGTCCCTGAGGAAATTCAAGCTCTAGAAAATTCCAATGTCGATGAAGAATTTGGCATGCATGATATTGTTGAATAGTTTCATGTTTTGAAGAAAATGTTAATTTTGACAATTTTTGACAATTTTTTTATCAGATATATTAGTAATGTTTGACTTTCAGACTTTATTTTAGAAATAAATTTTTTAAATATAATGTTTTTAATGTGTTTTTTACAAATAATTTGTATATTTTTTCTCGACTTTATGTGAGTCGTCACTTTTCGATAACTAATATGAAATATGATCATTTTTAGAGAAAAATTCTCTGAAAATTCATTGAAAATGGTTTTAAATGTCTTTATTTTCTGGAATTATTTACAATTTTGTCAATAAAAATGCCTTATTTTGTACATAAAAATGTCTTATTTTATAGAAAAAATCGTAAAATGTATATGTTTTTCATTATAAATTGCTTAAAAATGTATGTTATTTTGTTAAATTTCAAAAAACACACTTGAAAATAGAAATTAAAAATATTTTACAACAAAGATAATTCAAAGGCCCCTAAAAATGTATGAAAATGAAAATGTGTGATACTGGCATCAACCATTTTTGAAATGGGGGTAAAAATAGCTAGTAAACTTAGGAGAGAGAAAAACGAGTACTGTGTCGAGTTCTCGTTTCATAGTATAAGTGGTTCTTTTAAAGTTTCTAAGATTATGCTTAGATCTCAACTAACACAAGGAATCTCAAAAATTGGAAAATTCTCTGTAAGGCTTCAATTAACTTGATGTGTTGGAAACTACCATCAAAGTGTATTCATATATAGAGTTGTGATTACAATATTATTATATTGAAATTGTTTTAAATCCTAAACAAATGATACATGTTTCGAAAATAGAGCTTCTACCACTAGATTTGAAAAATTATAAAAGCACGAATTCATTATAAAAGATGTGACTTTCCATTGAAATTTATTTTAGGATTGAAAAATAATTTAAATCCTACAATATTCATAAGGAAACATTGCCTTGACTATATTTGCATAGTAAACGATTTGACAATTGATTCATCTAGGAATCAAACAAGTACTCAAATTTCATGATGCATGATTTTTTTTCTCAATGTTGTATAAATTTGAAATAATAAATGGTGCAGGGGTTTTCCTACCATGATTACTCTATCAATCCACCATCGAACCAGCTATCTACGAGCTCGTTAATACACTTAAAATGTTCTTCACCAATAATACATTGAATCCTTTGATTATTGTTCAATGTGACTATGAAATGCATTAGCTTGAAAACCATTCATATACAATCATTTATGATCACATATGAAATATTTGTTAATAGAGACACTAATCAATATAAAAAAAATAACTCATATCTTTTAAAACTTTGTTCATTAACCTCTTATATATTCCTAGAATTAGTCAGCTTTTCTAATTGTATGCTAAATTAAGAAATTTAGTTACATTACTTCTCAACGATGACGTTAATTCCTCTCCTACGTAGAAAAACCTTCTAGAACCCATTTTTTCATCGGATATTTCCAATGAGTGCTTCAATGTTGTTTACATGTTGTTCAAAATTAGCTTGAGGTATTCATGTGGCATCTTCAAGTGGTTGATTGTTTGAATGAAATAGCAAGTGGAAGTACTCCTTTCTCCTTGTCTTCTTTAGTACCTTCTTGTCTAATATTTATTCAATATGATTTCGCACTATTGTAGGTAGTTTTTTCTCTCATTGTATTGGATGATTAGTACCATGTGATTTTAATGGTGTTTGGAAACTTAATTTCTTATGAACTTAAAGAGAATTCTCCTAAATTTTACATGGTCAACTATTCTTCAGCTTTAGTTTGTTGTATTATCCCTTTGGAAATCTTTCCCTTATGAGGTGTGCCAGTACCAGCTCTCCAAGTTCAAAATTGATATATCTTCTTTTCAAATGTTCACTCTATTTATAATTTCTATTTTTTCGTGTAGCTTCTCCTTGAATTGATCATGTAGATCCTACATAAGTGTAGAAAAGTTTTCATCATCGACACTTATCACCTCCTTCTTTCCAAAATTTATTAACTCATAAATTCCTCTTGGGTGCATTTCATATACAATATAGAATGGACTTGGTAATGTGCTTCTATTTTGTGAATTGTTAGCAAATTATTCTTGGACAAGTACTTGATCCCACTATTTGGGATTGCCACTCACTAGGATCCTTTATATAATTCCCATGATTCTATTTATGGCCACTTTTTTCTGATTGTATATGCGTGGCAAGATGACCTCGAATTTAGAAATATATATTAGTTCCCCATGTCTTCCCATAATTGCTCCAAAAATTATCAACAACTTTAGTGTTTGAAAAAAAGTATGCTTCTAGGAAGTCGATGCAATCTCACCACATCTTTGAAAAACAAGTTTGCAACATTAGTTGCATTCTGCAAGTTATAAAATGTGTCATTATGTAGAATCTATCATTAGCAACATAAATTGAACCATTTCCTTTTTTAGTATTTGGAAATACTAATACAAAATCCATGCTTATTAAATCCCATGGCCTACAAGAAATAGGTAAAGGTTGCTACAAACCAATTGTTTTCCTTCTCCCTTTAGCACATCAACAAATCCTTCATCTTTCCACAAATTATTTCATGTCAATTGTAATATATAGCCAAAAAAAATACATTTAATTTAGAAAAAGATTTGACTTGCCCAAAATATCTTTCCAAGACTTCATTGTGCTTTTCCTTCAATAAATCCCCCCTTATTGGACATTTTGGAATACACAAAGTTGGATTTATTTGAATAATAATAATTCTTTTATAATTTTACCCACCCATGGAATTCTATATCTACTCACTACATGCTCATTTGTTTCATATGATTCCTTCAAATATGCATAATATTTTTATAACTCCTTTAAATGATCAAATCCCAAGATATTCACATGGACTTCCTCAAAATAAGGATTGTCCAACTCAAAGAATATACAATTTTGTCACACTACACACTTATATATTTTACCTACCCACTTATATGGTTTAGAACATTGAACCCACTTTGCATGCATTTGATTCAACTTTGTTTGTGTATTAATGAATTGCAAGTCATGGTTATATGTATACAAGTTAGTAAAAAATTTGGACGTCAAATAGTGTCTCCATTTATTTAGTGCTTTGAAAAATAGTATAAAATTGTGTTTCATACAATTTTTAGTATAATAGGAAACCAATTTACTTTCTTGACTCAAAACTACAATCGCATAACAATCCCACTACCATAACATTAACAAATTTTTTATTAAAATATCGTAGGACTAAAATAGGTTGTTCTACTATCTTCTTATTAAGAAATTGAAAACATATTTTAACTTTCTTAATCAACTGGAATACTTTCTTTTTTCCTTGAATTGTCTCCAGAATTGGAGCAGAAATTCCACTAAAATGTATGATGAATTTCCTATACAAAATAGATAATCCATGAAAGCAACTCACCTAAAAAGTAAACAATTAAGTAGGTCAATATACTATTTTTTTTAATTTTCCTGGATCCATCATCAGACCATATTTTCATATGACAAAAACAAAATATACAAACTCCATCGTCATAAAAGTGCACTTCTGTAGATTGATTAGTAACCTTTGTTTTTCCAGCTTAATATTCAAAACCAATTTGAACTGTAAAATATATTTTTCCTTAGAATGACTATGGATTGGTGCAAACTAATGAGGGTCTCTTTTGATGCATTAGACACAATAGAAAAGTGAAAGTTATAGGCATGCCCCTCAACATACATGGAGATTTTGACATACTTACACAATAAATATTTCTTTGAGTCAGAAAAGATGAAATGTAAGAAATTGGATTAGTATTCCTAGTATATAAGTTATGTCCATTGAACATTTTCATAACCATATCAAGTTTTGTATTTTCTAACAGTTACATTTTATTGTTTTGTAAAATGACAAGGTATATGTCTTTGTGGGTCTCTCGTTTGAGTGCTTCAATGATGGAATCAATGTACAAAAATTGGTAGACATTACATAGAGAACAAATACTACTAGTGTCCACTGTCACACTATTTTTCCAAAATAAATTTAACAATTTTACTTTTAGTTAGTTATCCAAGTGACAAAACCTGAAAAATGATATGTCGAGTGTGGGTCCTACTTTTGAAGGTCTTAATGCAATGATCACAAAATGTTATTCTTATAACATATAGAGGTCACTGCCTAGTAGTTTAGAATTAAAAAATAAATTTTGAGAATTGAAATATTTATGGAAGAAATATTAACAAGGTGTTTTTTGAGTTAAGGAGTAATGTGGCAAGAAAAATAGAAAAAACAAAAATCAAATATTTAAAACCATACATATTTGGAATTTGCAAAAAAATTATATCTGTCTAAAATTTCATCAAATACAATTGTGTGTAGCATACTATAATGAGTGGTAAAAAATAGGCATGTTGAGAAAATTGATAAAGTTCCCAATTATCTATGGTTTACCATATTTCGTAGCACAACTTTGGTTCACCCAGAGCTAAGTCCAAAGTAGACACATAGAAATAGGGATGACACACAAATATGTTAAGAGGATTAGTTTAGTCTATAAGGAGTGTGAGAAAACTTGTATTAAATTCAAATTTCCTTCCTTCCTAAAAAAATTCATTTCATGAAAAATGCATGTGTGGTTTTCAAGTAAAGAATGCATTTGAAATTTTTATTTATAAAATGTGCATGTGATTTGTAGAGTTAAAATGTTAGAATGATATTAATAGCATTGAATCTAACTTATGAAAATGAGTTGGGAATGGGTTCGAAGGATTAGGGGTAGTTGGAGGATTTGGGGTTGCAGGATAGAGAGGGTTCATGGTTAGGGGTAGGTGGAATTGATGGGTGAGACAGAGATAGAGAGATATCTAATATGTGACAAGCGTGGGTAGGGTTGTTGGAATATTACACAATACTAAGAGGGGGGTGAATCAATATTGATAACTTTTAACAATTTAAACCACTTTTAACTTATTCGTTAACCAACATAATAGACAAGGACACAGAGAACACAAATTTATCATGGAAGCCCAATTGGATAAACAACCAATATTTCCTATTACTACAAAATTATATTTACATTTAGTTTATGCTGGCTACTATAGACAAGGATGGTACTGCAACCTATTTATCAGGAAGTACTAGAATCAGGATACAAATCCCTGGTTTTATCAGCTGCTACTGAAAGGATGCTTCTACACCCTACCAGCTCCTAGTGGAAGGAGAATATGACCCACTGTAGGCTTGTTTTCTGCCCTAGGTAACCCTACAACCCTAATATGTTTTTAGTAAAATTCTAGATCTCTTTACTCTTTTATCTCTGTCACACATATTGGTATTTGACGTTACTTCCTCAATCTAGACTACAGAGGCAACTTATCTCATTCATTGCTTTGTCTATAAATACTTTGTAACATGCTTTCTGTGAATGCATATTCTCACAATTGTGCATTTTCATTCTTAGATTGTTGCTTTTCATGAAACACTATTATTGAAATCATTAATTTTTTAACTCAATTTAAGTTTATCATTCATACCTTTCCACCACAAAATCTTACCAGAATTCCCTCTCCGCAATGATAATTCTTCACCATAAATTATTCTGAATTTGCCTTTCCACAACATGTCCTTTCCTCAACCATCTTGAGTCGTTGATCCATTGTAGACTCTTTCCTCTCCGTTGATCCAACACACAATTTTTTCTCCATAATCATCTTTATGCAATTTCCTTAGATTACTGCAATTGTCTTTCTACAACAACCTTTATGCAACGTTGATTTCTTGCAGACTCTTCCTAGGCCGTTGATCACAGATGATTTTAAGTAACCACACTTATTTAAAAGTGTATAAATGTTGGCAAATCTTACCAATTATTAAAATGCCAACTATAATATCTTTGGCGATACTTTTCAAAAACTATTTCAATTTCCAAGGATTTTATATCATTTATATAATAATTTGGTGATTTTTAGGGTGACAAAGTTTTACCCCATCAAGATTGGGCGAAACATGGCTTTAAAAAATGCAAAATGGTATGATCTTTTTTTGGAGAAACACATGGAAGAATAGCCCAAGGGCTAAATTTCTGCCCTAAAATTATCCCTACCATTGATATGAGATATGTGGATTGTGGATTGCAGGTTTGTGTTTTGAGTTTTCTCAAAATGCCCTTCCGTAATTTTCTTTCCGTGACTACCTTTCTGCAAGGTACTTTCTACAACGGTCTTCACACTGTTGATTTCTTGCAGAATCTTCCTAGACCGTTGATCTGAGATCAAATGCGGATTGTGGATGGTGGTTTGTCCAAACTCCTTCAAGCTGGTTCTACAATTTTTTTTCCACAAGATTTCTTTGGCGACGTCGATCTCATGCGAACTCTTTTCTCGATTGTCAATCTTAGATCAGATGTGGATTGCACATTGTGGGTTTTCCAAATTTCTTAGAAATGATTTTGTAATTTTGTTTTCACAATAATTCTTCTCGATTGTTTATCTCTTTTAGATTCTTTCCTAATCACCGATATTCTAGAATGCGGGTTGCGGATTGCGGGGTCATAAAATCTCAAAAGTCACTTCCGTAATTCCCTTTCCATAATTTTTATTCCGCATCATTGATCTCTTTGCAGATTCAATACTAACCATTGATCCATAATTAAATGTGGATCCTTGATATAGAATTACGGATCGCTCTGTAGCCGTTGATCATTTTAAGGATTCAATCTTCACCATCGATCCATTTGTGAATTCAATCCTAGTCGTCTATCTGTATGTTGTCTATCCTTCCAAAAGGTAGGGGGGCTCATAGGTCGTCCCGATCTCCAATATGGTGACTTCTCATGGAGTCCAAGGACCTAGAGCCCCCACACTACCTTTTCTCAATGCGCCAAAAACGTATAGTGATACCAGTGCATATAACCACCTACAAAATCGATTGTGTTGTTAATGTGGGATAAATCCCAAATGTAAAAATCAATCTGTACTATTTATTGCATTTATCGAATGGTTACTCAGTCTTCGTATGGATTTTGTTATCGATTCTTTGCCTCTTGCATCATGTTCATTGGTTTTGTCGTTGCTGAAATTCTTTTGACATCAATTGATAATCCACATAATGGATCCCTTGTCTTTTACTGAGTTCATCCTGCTATTATGTCTATTTGTTATCCCTTTGTCATTCTTGAGCTCCTTTGACATCAATGACAACTATATTATCAACAATATCCCCCTTTGTCATTGATGGCAACATCTAAATGTTCTCCCCCTTTTACAACAACGACAAAGGATAGCCTAAGTTTAATGTCGCTAAAATTTGAAAAAAAAAATTATTAGCCTAGTTAATCACTACCTATTCTGGACATTATTGAACTTGTGGAATGTGTCGTCTTCGATAGTACTGCTGATTTGTCATAATCTGTTCTTATGTCCTACTTCCTTAATTTAGTTATGATTATTACTATGTTTACTATGTTTACTTAAGGTGTCGTAATGTTGATTACTATGCTATTATTATGGTTACGCATTGTTGTATATGTTAGATACTTTGATTATGCACTTCATTATTATTTTTACATGTGTTTACCATTGTGTACCTGATTCTAACTTAACTTTGTTTTCGGAACCAAACTAGGTGGAGTGGCGGGACTAGTTCTCCCATGTACTGTCTAAGAGGTAAAGTTTCTACTTAACTAGCAGGCTTACTTAGTTATATTGAACTAAAGCACTTCTTCCATGCATATTATACTTAGCGACAAAAACTTGTTACAGAGTAATTGGACTTTTTATTATTAGTAGTCGTACTTGGAGCTAGTTCCAAGTACTAGTTAATATTATCATTGTTTAGAGTCTTCATGTGAGAGGAAATGTCATTATCATACCTATTATTTGTATGACACAGATTTGTTTCTAAGTGACACTTATTATTCATTATGTAATACTTATAAAATGTTCATATCCTAATATATTTGTATTACATGTTTATTTTATTAAAGTAATAACATATATTTTTATTATGTGCTTAACAGGTTCATAACTCTTTTGTTACAAACAAATCTTGGCTTTATAATTAACAACATACCATGTCATAAGTATTATGCCATGGTTCTATACTTAGGGCCTAAATAAATCAATGAACATAGTTGTAAGGATTATATCCTATGGTATTCGAAATATGTGATGGTTGATGTCTTGTATTAAACTTGGGGATGGCGACTTAAACCTTTGCACATTGGGGCTTATGACATTTTTAAGGAAGTGGAGGCATTCGATATTGTAATGTATGAGAACTATAGAGAAGTGGGTTTTATAGATCAATAATGGGAAATAGGATGGTGCCATTAATGCATGTTGGAGTGTGTGGTAGCCCAAACTTAGGGCTTGGCTCAAGATGGGGTTTGGTAATTTTTTAGCTCACTTCTTACCCTTTTCTCCTATGCATTATGGTGGATGTGACTCCCATTTCGTTGATAGGTATGGTAGCGTTATGGTTTTCACAGTATTCATTGTTTGTTGCAGTTTATTAAATAACTTCATAATTCTCATTATCACTATCGTGCTATGGTTGCAAGTTATAGGGATGTTAAGGAGAGGCATGGTTCCTAGCTTTGCAAGCAAGCCGTGCACAAGACCATGCCTTATGGTAATCCTGTTAACTAGTCTACACTTTTCCTCTCTTGTCTTGCATGGTTGAGACTAAGTTTTAACTCATCGCTAGTTGCGGTATTCTTGAGTTTTGGTTCCAATGGATGTGTTTTGGTTTGGGGTTTGACTGTGTCTGGAAGTACTCTGCGTTTTGTGTAGCGACAAACTTGGGGTTTGCTGTGGGGTTTTCGATGGAATTCAGGAATGGATTTATAAATTTAATAGAGTGTATTTTGAAAGATAATTTTAGCAGTGAAATAAAACTTGGTGCCTTTGACAGGATCTGCATGTATTTTTTAAATTAGTGTTTGATTTATGTTATGTAAACAGAGGAAACACCACTGCTTGCAATGGTCCAATGGCCAGAGGAATGACTGTGTAACTTGATTATGGATTTATAATTAATGTGTGTATAATTTCATGCTGTGTGGATGTTGTTATAATGTTGCGTATCATTCCATGGTGATTATACATGTGTTTTATATGAAATTTTGCCTTCGTGGGTGGTAAGGGTTAAAAGGATGACTATACTATCAACAATATGGCTTTGGAGCCACGCCGTAAATGGCATTGGTACTTACCATCATGGGTATGATAGCATAGAAGGTTCATACTTATAGTTTATTTTAAATGTGTAAATTAGTATGTTTAACGAAGACTGTAGGTATAAAACCTGTGTGGGAAAACATTGTTGTACGCTGATTCATTGACAGGGAATGTAATAGTTATTCAATTTAATGTGTGGTTCATTATGTGCCGTGGCCATGGATTTATAGCTTATAAGAATTTTAAGGTTCTTACGACCTTTGTTTTAAGAGATTAGTTCCTACGTGGCTTTGTATAATTATTAAGACCCTTTATGATTCGATTCTGGGTCGTTTACTATATTGAGGGTTTATTATTTGTAAAGGTTGTGATTTGGGAATTCTAAATGTCTACAGCATTCGATCTTGCGACCTTGTTGAATTTACACGGTTCTTAATTTAATATTGTAATGATACTTTCATTATTTGTTATATGGTTGCTGTAAGTAATATTATGTGGAACTTTTTTAATTTATGGCATATGATTATCTAAATTTGTAATATTATATGGTTATGAATTTAATTAGGAAATGAAACTAGATTGTGGACCAATGAATGGTCTCAATACTTGATTTGTTATTTGATTATGATAATATTTGGTTTCATGGTAATGATTTTATTATCATCATAAGTTTACTTATACAGAATCTAAAAGTTCCTGACTGGTTCTGATCTTATCTCTGGTATAATTAATATTATGGTTATTCTTTTAAATATATTTATGGTGTTGATTGGTTAGAAAATAAAGTTTCTATTTCCTATCTGTTAATTTATACATATATTAGCTAAGCTTTAATTAATATATTAGTTAATTCAATTATAAGTATATTCTATATCTAAAACTTACTTTTGGACTAGTCTATTTAATTATAACATTCATCTCCTGACAAATGAAGCATGTCAGTAGAGTATATAGGCAAAAAGAACAGTTGTATAATAAATCTGAAATAAAACCTAGTTGGTAGGAAACACAGTTTAAATAGTAAATATAATACGTAAGTAAAACTAAGGTGCAAAATCCTTGATAAATATTCATACATGAATTAAATTTATAGAAGTAAACTAGGTGAACAAACCATGGATAAATCTATCATAGGAAATAAATTATAGCCTAGGGTTATAATTTAAAATGCAAACTCTTGAAGATTTAAACAGAAAACAAACACATAGGGTTAGAAAATATAATGTAAACATTTTCCTAATTTAGATATAATTATTCTAGAAAATTAAATAGGAAGTCCAAGACCTCATACCTGTAAATTGAAGCTCCTTTAATTGTTGAAACTTGCACACTCAAAATAACCAGCATTAACAAATCATAGGCAGATCTGACCTCTGTATTAGATGACTGAATCACTTGGGAACTACCACATTCCACCCAACCATGACCCATAGCCATTCCGTGTTTCAATGTGGATCGCTTCGAGCTAGTTCCAACATGCAAGTAGCTTAGAGCTGCTAAGGTAAGGTTTCCTAACTGGTATATCAGGTCTGGATCAGTTCTCCTTTTTCCTTTCAGGAAAAATATTCTCCAAGAATTCAGTTGAGAAATTTTGGCAAAATAATGACTCCAAAAGATAGATCCAATCCCCAAGCCTCTCTTTGGCTTTGGACTTTATAAATAGACTTTTCAGTCAAAGGGGAAGTTAAATCAAGAATTGCTTGATTTAACCGCTTTTCATTTAATTTAGTATTTTTAATATTTAACTTATGAACTTTTAGCTAGTTCCTAATTTGAATTTTATAGGTATTAAAACTATTTATTATCTTTTAGTAATAAATAATAATGCATGGAGATTTTCCTTCTTTCTTACATAATTAATATTATTACTATATTTATCCTTTATACATACCATGTATAAAATATATAATAATATAATATTTGTTAAGATTTGTCTTTCGGCGTCATATTTTATGATCACTAGACTTATGACACTTTCTTCATTAAGGTCATTAGGTAGATGGTTAGGTCTATAAGGCTAGGAAACTCTAAGCATCGTTGCATGTTGGATTCCCTTGTATAACATTGCCATTCTTTTGTACCTGATGAGAATACAAAGATTCAAAATTTCATTTAATCACTTATAAATATGTTTGATGAGATGAATATTTTTCTCAAGACGTTTTCACTTGGGAATCATTAATTATTTTTCAGTAACTCCTAGCACTTACCAGATCCCATACTCAACACTAAAAATAGGGAGTTAGAAACTTAGTGCAATTCCAAAGCTCCTCGCTCAACACTAATGCTAGGATGTACTTGTATGATACACCTAGGGATACAATGGCCAAGGATCTGATGTTCCAGAGGTTATGCTCAACATCAACATGGAAGGCTCTAGGGATTATGCCCAACACTTCCAACTTATTTGTTCACGTGTTCCAGAGCTTCACACTCAACACAATATAAATACTCATGTGCTTCAAAGCTTCTCACTCTACACAACATTAATTACTCATGCTCTCCAGATCTCCTTGCTCAACACAAAACATCTCATCAATCATGTGCTTCATGGTTCCTGCCCAACACAAACAAGCATATATATATCATCAACAATTGGCTTATGCCGAATATATAAAACAAATCATTATGTTCACATGCAGTGGGGTCTTTGACCCAATATATCAAAATAAACCATCAATATAACATCATAATCAATAGGATCCTGCCTATAAGTGTTAGGTCCAAAATTTGGGATATTACACTAAGTGAAATTCATAGCATCCCCTTATCAGTGTGCTTCTTTCTACTCCATTATTGAGTCTCTCTTAGTTTACTTCAATCCAATTCTATGCATATTTTATCTATGTCAACTATCCACCACTCTGATCATTTAAACCTGATCATATCTTATGTTTGAGGAAGATAACTTTCAGCATACTTCAACATTAAATACCAAATCATTTTTTCCATAGCTACCAATTGGAAATTTATGACTTTAACTCCCCCTGAGCATATGATCCTTCCTAATGCTATTTTCATGGTTCTCTTTAGATCATGAGAGATCTTTAGAAAAGGATTCCACAATCATCACTATATCCTTATTCCTCACCTTCATCTTCAATGTCATCGATGTATTCTTTTACATATCGATCTTGATTTTCCTAATAATGTATTTCATTTTTATTTGTGACACTATTATGCTCATAATCATATTTGGAGACCTCACTGATGTTTGAAATTTTTTTTTCTTCTCATTCTTTCTAGTTTGACTTTTTCCTCCACATCTTCCCATTAGGTATTATGCTTACTTGTACTTTCTCATCTACCATTCTTGTGTCTTGTTTCCTTCTCAACCTTTCATCTTTTCCCTTGGTTCTGTAATAAACAGCCTCGTGACCAAACTTATGACAACAATAGAAATAACCATAGAAATTTCCTTTATATATATGATATATTTGGTCTTCCTTATTCAAAACTTCCATATTCTTCCACTGTTTCCGAGCCTCTACTGAAACACTCTTTCTTAGTTTACATTCTATATCCATATGTAAAAATTTATTACATTTCTAACACTCTATGTCATGTATTTGGAAATTTCCAAAACGGTTATGATTTCTTTTTTTGGGTTTGTTACTAGATGCATCTTTCTTGTAATCATGAATCTTTCCATAATCTTTGCATTTAAGGGCTTTATGACCAAAATTATTACGCGAGTAACAATGACCAAAAACAATCTCTTGATATCTATTTTTCATTGGTCTCTTAGAGACCTCATTAGTTCTTTCTTTGTCATGAAAGGATGGAACATATTCCCTTCTTTCTTCCTTTTTAACAGGTCTCTTTAGTGCATCAACATAGTTGCTTTTATTTCCACCCTATTTTCTAAAAGACGAATATCCTGGCTTCTTTATTTTGTCATATCCTAGACCAAATTTATCATTTGATGATATTTGGATACTTAGGATATCATATAAGATCCTTGAGATATTCTCAAACTTTGATTTGATAGATTCTCCATCAACCCCTTTTATAAGTTGAATAATATATTGTTCAAGTTTTTTAGACTTTTAGATTCTCTTCTTAATAAATACTACTAGGTCCTCTTTAATCGTTTTGGCCTCTTGAAGCTGGTTCTTCAAGTCAATAATAAATCGATTTGTCTCTTCTTGGTAATTTTATAGTTACTCTTTCAAAACATTGTTCCTTCTTCTACATTTTTTAATTTCATCAACAACAGTTATGTATTGAGCTTCTAGGTGTACCTCTCCTTCCTTGTCTGATTCCTCATCTAAAGTTACTTTCCCAATAAATAGGATTTATTCATTCTCACTTTCATTGTCACTATCTTCTTTGGAATAGAATGTTTTATTTTTTTCTTAAACTTGTTCTTAACCATGGTTTTACACATATGACAACAAGGTTCTTCATGATCACTATCCTCTTGTTTTGGTTAAGGACACTTATTGGAAAAATGTCCAATTCTTCCACAATTAAGACATTTCAAGGGTAGATTTCCTTTATATTTCCCAATACCTTTCTCAAGTTTTCTAATGAAAAGAGCTTCTTCATCATCTAGGTTCGATAATTGGTTCTTGCATAGGGATTTAAATGGTCCCTCTTTTCCTAAAGGTTCATTATGTCTCATCCTCATCTCATATGCAGTGAAGATTCCATGTAGTTCATCTACTGTCATGGCATCAAGTTCATCTCGTTCTTCTAGAGTAGAAAATTTTGATTCATACTTCATTGGAAATGTTCTTAGTACCTTGTTAACCACTTCTCTTTCTTTTAATTTTCCTTGAAGACCTCTAATATCATTGACACCAAGACAATATTTTATTCTTCTTTCATTTTAAGGGTTTCAAAGATTCCTTTATATGTTTGAATCTTGGATTCTTCGACTTTATATGCCCCTTCATGTATAATGTTTAACTTATCCCAAGCTTGTTTGGAAATCTTGCATCATAGAAATTTTGTAAATACATATTTTTTCAATCCACTCAACCTTGAATTTAGGGATTTTTCATTACCCTCATATTGGTCTAGTTCTAAACTGTCTATAGGTAGGTTGTCTCCAACTTTATACTCATTTTCAGTTGTTTCCCAAATATTCCACCGAAGGGACATTAGACGGCACTTCATTCTCACAATCCAGTATGCATAATTTTCTCTTGTGAATAACAGAGGTTTGTTGGTGGATCAGCCTTCTTGTTGATCCATAGTGGTTTTTAAGTAGGAAATTCCTTCCAGTGATTAAACTGTGGTGAAAGAAACTTCTCCGATACCAATTATTGAAGTATTGGGCAATACTAAGAGGGGGGGTGGATCAGTATCAATACATTTTAACAATTTAAACCACTTTTAAGTTATTCATTAACACACATAATCAACAAGGGAACACAAAACACAAATTTATCATGGAATCTGAATTGGGTAAACCACCAATACTTCCTATTACTGCAAAATAATATTAACAATCAATTTATTCCTGTTACTATAGGAAAGGATGGTACTCCACCGTATTTACTAGTAATTACTAGAAGGAGGCTATGACCCCTTGGAGGTTTGTTTCTTTCCCTAGCACCACTCTACCACCCTAATATGTTTTTAGTAAACTTACAGATCTATGTACCCCTTTATCTGTGTCACATATACTGGTCTCTCTTGCTACTTCTTCGATCTAGAGTATAGAGACAATTTATTTCATTCATCATTCTATCTATAAATAATTTCTAGCACGCTTTCTACGAATGCATCTTCTCACAGTTGCACCTTTTCATTATTAGATCGTTCCTCTTCATCAAACACTATTCTTCATATTATTAATTTCTTAACTCTATTTAGGTTTATTAATAATACCTTTCCGGCACAAAATTTTACCAGAATTCCCTCTCAGCAATGATAATTCTTCACCATAAATTAGTCCCAATTTTCCTTTCCCCAATAGATCCTTTCCTCAACCATCTTGAGCCATTGATCCATTGCATACTCTCTCATGTCCATTAATCCAACACACATATTTCCCTTTGTAAACATCTTTCTGCAATTTCCTTAGCTTTCCACAATTGTATTTCCTCAACAAGCTTTCTATACCATTGATTTCTTGTGCACTGTTCCTAGATTTTTTATCCGAGATCAGATCTCGATTGTGGATTGTGAATTTACGTTTTGAATTTTCTCAAAATGTCCTTCCGCAACTACGTTTTTGCAACTGTGTTTCTACACCATTTATTTCTTGCAGACTCTTCCCAGACCATTGATCTGAGATCAAATGTGGATTGTGGATTGTGGGTTTTAAAAACTCCTTCAAAGTGCTTCTACAATTTTCTTTCCACAATATTTCTTCCATGTCGTTGATCTCATGTGGACTCTTTTCTTGATCGTCGATCTTATATCAGATGCAGATTTTGGATTGTAGGTTTTCCAAATTTTTTAAAAATGCTTCTGCAATATTTCCTCCCCACCATCAATTACCTTCAAAGTCTTCCCTGACCATCGATCTTCTGAATTGCGGGTGTTATAGCGGATTTCCCCACAATAGGTGAATCACACATTGTATGGCCTTTCCCTATCCCGCTGCAGACTCATTATTCCCTATGGACCATTTATTGTCTTTTGATGTATCATTGACCATCCCTAAAACATTAGAAAAATGATATATGCCGCATTTTCCCCGATAACCGCGTACATACACGGATATTCCCTCTATAGTCGCATACATCGGGATGTGTACATAATCCAAAACTGTTGGACTGTTCCTTATTTTGAATCCGACTCATATGACTCTTGGCCTTCCATATGCCTTGAGATCGCACGGATTCGACCTTTCAGTATCACTTTGGAAAGCTATATAAGGAACCATTGAGACACTGAAAACAAGAAGAGAGAATTGAGAGTATCGAAACTATAGTCCATTGTTTCGAGAACTATACTTGAGTCTGCATCCCTTTGTCCCTTTGGAGCACTGTTGTGTTCTTCCCAAGATTGCCTTTGCTAGTGAGCTTGCTATCGGAGTGATGGAGGATTGAGGTGGTGGAGGCCCATGTGGGGGATTTAGTTTCTCCGGTTCGCAGACATGCCGTCAGAGCTTGTCACTTGTAATCTTTGATTCATATTAATAGAAATATATTTTCCTGTCCAGTAATGTGTATTTGAATGAATGTTGCATCCATTGGAATATGTCAAATGCTTATACATTATTGATTATATATGCTAGAATAGATCTAACACCATGAAATATAGTATGCTTGTATTGTTTACTTGTTGTTGAGGACGTGCTATAACAATTCAAGCTGAAGATTGGAAAGCTCAATGGGGATCTACTTCAACTGTCCGGAATAAGGTACGAGGTTCGATCCTTTAGTGTTAGATGTTTTTAATTTCTATTGCATATTGGGGAAGATTGATTTCTGGAGTCTAGCTATCTGTTGTGGTACCCCAAGCCATAGGAATTTCTCTCCGTAACAGAATTGGTGACTCTACTGGGGAGTTCCTAGTAATTGTCCTTTGGGGGTTGATCTTTTGGCATTCAATGTATTTGAATTGCTCTCTCTCTCTCTTGTTTCTGTGTCGGGTATGGGGGCATTTATGCCTGGTAGAGCCTGATTGGTGTGAATTTAGTCTCAGCCTATCTGTTTGCCTAAATTTTTGCATCTTTTTCTTCCTGTATGCGGGTTTGTCATTTACAGTCGTGTATACACGCGGGTTCCTCTGGAATTTCCGCGTATACACGCGGGTTCACTGTGCACAGTCGCGTATACCCTAGTTTTTACCTTTTTGTGGAAGATTGTGGATTGCTGGGTGAATGATGTTAGTTGTTGAGTCTCCTTTGGCACTGCCTGAGTCTGATAAGGCCTCTGTTTTTTAATAGAAACGTTTTTTTTTAGCCTAATTTTTTTTTAGGAAAGTTCTTGTCATGGCATGTTTGATTTTTTGTTTGAGATTAGTGCATTAGAGTCCTTTGGCCTTAGTTCTTTGCTAGAATGTTGTTTATGTGTGCTTGCAGAGTCTGGGGTGGTTAGAATCATTCTCTTGCTTTTTGTATCTCTTTATTTTCAAAAAATCCTAAATATTTGCTTATCATCATGCATTGCATTATGCATTTTGCATTGTACTTGCATTAGATCTAGATTTGCTTTGGATCTA